>BQNB010038465.1:4783-48729 GCA_026074375.1 Tanacetum coccineum | reverse complement strand
AACTAATTAAAGACCGAAGCTCCATCGTAGAGTGACCGAACTTCCTTGTTCGACTCAATAAATTGAGGCTAACAAATTTTCTATGACAAAAGTCTTCAGAAGTCTTATTAGTTTAAATATTCCAATTTCAAGCATCCAAACTTAGTTGCACCTTCTCTCTTGCTCGGTATATATCAATGTTTTAAAACCCGGGTTTTTAATTGACCCGGTTGAGTCACCGGTTCACCGGGTTACTGGTTCAACCGGTTGAACCACCGGGTCAACCCGGTTTTACAAACAATGGAAAAATTATCGATTCTTAGAAGAAAAAAAACGTAAATTATTATTGGTTAATAGTGGTACGTAACTAAATATCAAACTACTGTAGATATGCATGATAAAAGAACTAATATCAATTCTAAGAACTCATTTCAATGAGCTGTCCAAACTCAAAAGTACTAAAGCTATCATACTACTGTAGTATACTACACACCTTTTTATATATCCCATTGACTCATTTGTCACCACTCATCATCCCAACCACCTTTGCATCATCTTCAACCACTCAACGAACAAATTTTTTTCACAGAGAGGGATCCTCATTTTAAACCACCATGTTGTTCTATCGATTGATTTTCAACTACTATCTATGCCAAGGTTTAGTTATACATCCAACAAATCCGGTGACATAATCTAATGTTACACTGTTCTTTTTTTTTCCTTTGATAAGTGCTGAACCGGCCGGGTTTTTGGTCCGGTGGTTCGACCTGGGTCGACCAAAACCCGGCGGTTCAATCCGGTTCGGGTTTCGGTATAAAACCGGCTCACAACGGACCGGTTGTCCCTCCGGTTCCCGGTTCAACCAGTCGAACCAGCCGGGTCAAACCGGTTTTTAAAACACTGGTATATATGAATTACATATGAATTTATAGGAATCGATGAGCTAAACTCTTGTTGATATGCATCTTTGAGGTTTGATTAGTTTAAAGCTATTTTAAAAAACTAGAATTGAAAGTCAAGATAATAAGATAGAATTATGTGTATATATATATATATATATATATATGTATGTATATATATATATATGTATGTATATATATATATGTATGTATATATATATGCATGTATATATATATGCATGTATATATATATATACATGTATATTTATATATACATGTATATATATATATACATGTATATATATACATACATATATATATATATACATATGTGTGTATATATATATATATATATATATATATATATATATATATATATATATAATTAAAAAAATTACATGTATAAAGATATTCGATTTTTTCAGTTTGGTTTTATTTTTGTCAAATCATAACCAAATAAAACAACAATTAATATTTCAGTTCGATTCAAACCAAACCATACACCATTTAAAATTTTCGGTTCGGTTTTATTCAATTTTGATCGGATTTATTCTTCGGTTTATTAGGTGTCAAACCAAACTCGGAACACTCTTCTGATTGTCTTTTACATATACCATTTAGGTCCTTCATTTGTTACATATTGTCTATTTACCCCCATTTAGCTCTATTGATTTGTTTCATATGGTGATATTATTAAATAGATTTTTAACTAAAGTGTTCACATATACATGTGGAGAAAACCAAAGTATACCCATAATTGTTTAAAGATCCAGAATTGTTACATGTCGTATATTTTTGCCATTCATTTGTTCATCATCAGCATCAAAAAAAACCCTTTTTCCATTTTTTTTATAAAATCAAAAAGTGTTGTGAACGGTTAATCGTTATGTGAAACAATCATAACATAGCGACGAGAATTAAATCAACTTTTTATAAAGGGGCACTTTAATATATACTTTTATCAAACTCTTTTCTTGAGTTTTTCTTGTGAGCATCGAAATTTATGCCTTGAAAATCACATGTGATTTATAAAATGAGAGTTGCTTTGTTATTTTAAAAATCTCATGTGATTATTGACAGTCACATGTGATTTTCGAAATTTATAGGTGCTTTTAAAAAGAACAAATCACTTGCGATTTTTACAGTCGCTGATTTCAACAACAACAAAAAAATGCTGTGAAAAGTTTGTTTTTTTTTTTGTGAAAAAATGAAATCTCTCTAGTCCTCTTAGTTTTTTTTTATTTTGAGTTTAGATTTATATAGTTTTAATCGTTAAGCTTTGTATTAATCTTTGTTTAACCTAAAGTTTTAATTATTATTAGTTTTTGGTTATGTTTTATTAATTTCATGCATGTATTTTAATGTTATAGAAATATCACTTTTTAACAATATTTTATGTAACAACCTTGTATAACACCAACCATCTTATTTTAGTTAAACACATCTTAAAGTGACATGTGTCACTTCTTAATTAAAAATTCATCTTTATTTTTAAATTGAAATATCTTTTAATCTATTTTTTTATAATTTATTTTCATCATATTTTCTAAAATTTCGTGTTCTTTAATTTACCATCTATTTTGATATATATTATTAACTTTTAGTTTTATTTTATTTTTAATGGTATGAAAACCGCTACTTTACGCGGGCAAATGAACAATGTTCAGCTAAAAAAGGACATAATATAAACATGAAAAGTGAATTTTACAAGCCAACTAGCCAAGTGATTTGGTGGGACGCATTTGTGTTTTCTTCTGACTAAATGAACCAGATTTGCAAACCAAATTAAAACCGACCTATGTTATAAAAACAAACCATTAAAAAAAAAACTCGTAAAAAGGTGGTAAATTGATTATTAAGTATTCATATTTATTAAAGTTAAAACAAAATTTGAAAGTTTAACAGACTTTAGAGACTGATTCTTACAAGTTTTGGAACGATAGCAAATAGAAGTTTCCTCATTTTTGTTTTTCTTCTTGTGTTTCTCAACAGTGATCATGGTACTTGAGGTCTTAGTAGCTGCAGCAGCCGAGGGGATACTGAAAAAGGCATTTTCATTAGCTGCTAATGAATTTGCCATTTCTTGGGGTTACAAAGAAAGTTTGACGAGCCTTCATGGCAAGTTGGAGATGATTCGGGCCAAGTTACAAGATGCTGAGAGGCGAAACGGTACAGAGGCCGTGACAGTGTGGATGAAGCAGTTGAGAGATGTGGTGAGCGAAGCTGATGATCTGTTGGATGAGGTTCAATACGAAGTGTTAAGGCATGAGGTGAAGAAACGAGAACAGAGAACTAAAAAGTTACATTTTCTCACGAATTTGAAAAAGTCTTCATTTCGCCGAGGAATGGGTCATAAAATCGTAAACATTAACACAAAGTTGTCAGAGGTCAACAAACAAGCACTCGACTTAGGACTACAAAATGAACAGCAAGGCCATGTTCCAAAGAGTCTTCATCAGGAGACTCATTCATATTTAGACGAATATAAGATTATTGGGAGGGAAAAAGATGAACAACACATAGTGGAGCTTTTAACGGAATCAAAAAAAGAAGAAAAGCTTACGATTGTTCCTGTTGTGGGAATGGGTGGGATTGGGAAGACCACTTTAGCTAAGTCGGTCTACAATAATCCAAAAATCAAGAAACATTTTGATGTTAAAGCTTGGTTGTGTGTGTCAGTTAAGGTTAACATCAATAGACTTCTGGAAATGATCTATGAATCCCTAACCAGTCACAAGTGTGGGCTACCAACGAGGGAAAATTTGATTACCAAGCTTCGTGAAGAGTTGGAATCAAAGAGATATTTACTAGTCCTGGATGATGTCTGGGAAGAAGAGAGGACATACTGGGATGATTTCAGGAGTTGTGTGATAAACGTGAATTCACAAAATGGAAATGGCATTGTTATCACTACACGAAAACTTGAAATCGGAACAAACGATATGACAAAGAATTCTTGTACTTTGAAAGGTCTGTCAAATGATGAGGGTTGGTTCATGTTTAAAGAAAGAGCAAAACCGTTGCCGGAATTAGAGGAAATAGGGCGTGATATTGTGAAAAAATGTCGTGGTTTGCCATTGTTAGTAAAGGTGATAGGAAGCATGTTACAACAGTGCAACGGTGATGAAGATACGTGGGTGTCCGTCCAACAAAGTGAGGTTTGGGGTGCAAAAGAAGGTGACATGGTTCTAAGCACTTTGAAACTAAGCTTTGACAGTTTGCCTAATTCGATTTCCAAGCAATGCTTTGCATATTGTTCAATATTTGAGAAGGATACAGTCTTGGAAAAGAAAAGACTTATCCAACTTTGGATGGCTTTAGGGTTGCTTCAAGGGGGTGACACGAGAAACAGAGATATGGAGGATGTGGGAAATGATATTTTCAAAATCTTGGTAAGCAATTCCTTGTTCCAAGATGTTGAAATGGATGAGTATGGTTACGTTTATAGTTGTAAGATGCATGATCTAGTGCATGATCTTTCTTTACATGTTTCGGGTGATGAAAGCTTATGTTTGATGGTTCCGACTAAAATAAAAGACATGTCTCGTGTGAAACATCTATCTCTGTACCAATACCAAGAAGACAACAATTTGTTAAAGGACATGGCAAGTAGAACTCTGCACACACTTTTCTTTAGTGGATTTGTGATACAGATTTCATTTCAAGATTTCAAGTGTTTGCGTATCCTAAAGTTAAGGAGCCTTTCGGTAACAGGGATACTTGATTCGGTTGGAGATTTAGTGCATCTGAGGTATCTTGATTTGACAGATAATGATATCGAAGTTCTTCCAGAATCTATCACTAAACTTCACCAGCTGCAAACTTTGAAGCTGCTATGTTCTAATTTAAAGAAGTTCCCAGAAGGCATGCGAAATTTGATAAGCCTACGCCATCTCGAGTTTAAAGATAATGTTATCTCCCCTAAGGACTTGGGACAATTGACTTCTCTTAGAACATTGCCCTTCTTTAGAGTGGGTCGTGAGAAAGGATGTCAAATTGAAGAGCTAGGCCACTTGAAATACCTTGGGGGGAAGCTTAGAGTTTCCAATCTTGAAGAAGTTGGTAGCAAAGAAGAAGCTATCAAGGCAGACATAGTTGGAAAGAAGAATCTATACAAGATAGAGTTCCATTGGAATACAAGCGAAGAGGGTGCGAAAAGAAACGACAAGGATATATTGGAAGGCGTGCAAACCCCTGCAAATGTGAAAAGCTTGACAATCGTAAACTATTCAAGTGACTGTTTTCCTGAGTGGGTAATGAATATGTCAACCAATACCGGAGGGACATGGATCTCCCTTAACAAGCTTGTGGACATCACATTATCTGGATGTCGCAACGTCCTCAGTCTTCCAATGGTTTGGAAGCTGCCAATTCTACGTGATCTTGTGTTAAGTGATATGGATAGCTTGACAACCTTAAGTAGCTCTGTTGGCCAAGGATCAAGGAATCCCTTATCTCTATCGTTGAAAAAGCTCATACTACGTCGTATGAAAAGGCTGGAAATGTGGACAGATGCAGCAACGAACTCCTCAACGATGATATCGCATGTGCTCGAGACATTGTCCATAGAAGATTGCCCGAAAATCATCCTGTTAGATGAACATTATCCCCATCCTCTTGTTAAACTAGAGATTGAGAGATGCAGAAATCTCGAGTCCATTAGGAGTTTACAAGGGCTCACATCTCTTGAAATTCTAACAATCATCGACTGTGATAGTCTTTTAGGAATACCCGATTTGCACAACCTTGGTGGTTCTTTGAGGGAACTTGAAATCATATTTTGTGACAAAATGACTTCCTTGCCTGGTGGAATTGATCGTCTTACCTTGTTAAAAAAGTTAAATATTGGTCCACTCTTGAAGGAGCTTGATTGTTTCCCAAGTCTCAAAGGGATAGAGAAGCTGAGGAGCAACCTTCGGTCTTTATGTTTGCATGGTCGGAGTCATTGGGAGTCAATTCCGGAAGAAGTAAAACACCTCACCTCACTGGAGTTCTTAACTATTTCTGAATTTGGTATACGAGAAATTCCAATCTGGTTAACCAATTTTTCATCTATCATAAGTATCAGTTTCTACCGCTGCCCTGGGCTAGATGCTGACTCTGTTTTGAAGGGAGTGTCAAGAGAAGCAAAGCATGTCTATTTAAACCTAGAATTGTTACGTTGAATTTCCATAAAAAGGTGAAATTTTTTAATGAAGGCCAATTCTTGAGAGGGGTAATTCCGAAAAGAGGCCTATTAGTCACATATCAGATATCGTATCATACAATGTATCTGGTCAATATGTCATTCCTAATATCTTGTATTAGTTTATTATGAGTTGTTAGACAGTCAATAGGGTTTTCACATGTATAGGAACTTCTCGGATGATTTTGTTTATAGCCACCAACGACAAAAGTTTCCTCAACTCTTTTAATTCCGCAGAGTGCGAGCATTCAACTATACGTTTATAAATAAACACACAACAAAATTTATGCATCTTTATAGTGTATTAGACTTTTAGAGTTTAGACTTTGTAAACTTTTAGAGCCGCCCATAAAGCCCTGTGTATATATATCTCTTGATAATGAATGAAGAGGCATCGAGATTTCTAAACTTACATGGTATCATGCCTCTTCCATCCATAACAATCCCTTTATCATTCTTCTTCCATCTTCACACTGATCCCATGGCAGACTCTAAAATTCATCCTGTCACAGTCAATAGCATCAAGAATTTCATCCCCATCACTTTTGAGATGGAGAAAAGTCAGTACTCATCACGGGCTGAACTTTTTAAGATCCAGACACATCGTGCTTATCAAGTCATTGATCACCTTACTGCTGCCACACCACCCGTCACAACCCCCACCTACCCACGTCTATGCGCACTTGAAACATGGAACCGCAACTTGCTGCCATTGTCCTTTCAAGTAGATCACGGAACGATCTCCACCGATCTTCGCCATACATTCTTGATCGGATTGATTGCTATGCCACTTGAAACATGGAACCAACTTGATGCCATTGTCCTTCAATAGATCCACGGAACTATCTCCAACGATCTTCTCCATACCATTCTTGAACCGGACTCCACTGCCATGAAAGCATTGAAAGATATATTTCAACATAACAAAAACTCTCGGGCTGTTTATCTTGAACAACAATTCTTCAACACTCAACTTGACGATTTCCCTAATGTCTCAGCCTACTGTCAAGAGCATAAAATGCTTGCTGACCAACTCTCGAATGTTGGTGCACCTGTTACTAACCAACGTTTGGTTTTGCAATTAATTACTGGACTAAACGAAAGTTATGATGATGTTGCCACCATCATTCAGCACACCAATCCCCTTCCACCTTTTTATGAAGCCCGTTCTAAACTTATCTTGAAAGAAACTCGCAAAGCAAAACAAGCAACCACTGCTGCTATAACAGCAGGAACCGCGTTAATTACCACCACTACCTCAAACAATAACACCAAATAGGTTGCTGCTAGAACTCATGACAGCTCTCGTGCATCTCACGGCAATGGAACTTCCAATGGACGTGGTCATGGTGGACGTACTGGTGGTCGTGGAAATGGAGGAGGGCGTGGACGTGGTCGTGGAGGTAATCATCATACTGGGAACAATAATCATAACACTAATAGTACCTTTGCTGCCTTATACTATATCATTATGCAACTCGTCATAACATATACTTTACTCACTAATCTCCGCCAACTAGCTTGATTAAATGTTCTTTTTTGGTACATTCTGTTGGAATTTAATAATCAAGTTAACCAATTTAACTCTTACGAGTACGCAGCGGATAGATCGAGTCTAGTATAAATAATTAACATACAAATACACACAATAAGGAATATGTAAATTAAATAAGAAACATACCCTCGTAGACACCAGCAAATAATGAAACCAAGAATGAGAAACTAGTGACTAAGTTGTCACCTCTACGAGTGCTTACACAAACACGTAAACAATCACGCCCGGATGCTAGTCCAAACTCCACGTATACCCAACAACAATTATAAACCAAATACCTCTGAAAAACGATCACCTAAACCCACTCTTGGAATAGAACCAAAAATCAGAAAGAAACAATAAGAGTTGAACCGAATTCGGTTGTACCCCTGCTACAGTACAACCGAAATAGAGATCCACAACCCCTAGTTCGAATCTGACTATTGTCACACCTTGACAATACGTAAACCAATGTATAACACCTTCTGGAATAAACATGGGATCGAATCACAAGTGGAAAAACCCTAATTGATTTAACCGAATTAGGACAGAAGGTTTTGAAGTTAACCAAATTAGGAAACTGTTTTGGAGAGAAGAGATGCAAAAGGAAGATCTATGTTTTTCTTGTTACCTTGGCCGGCCATAAGGAGTAGAGTTTGAGGTCTTTATATAGCCTCAAAGTCTCAAAGTGATAAGAATAAACTCCTAGAGTTTAAACCTTATCATACAACCCTTAAGCCTTATCACCAATACTTCCACCTCCTTATCTCCAACATACATCGAACCAAGACACCTCCTAGAACCTTCCCCTTGGCCGACTAGCACATAGGGAGACACAAAGTTCTTATCTTAATCGTACAATGTCCAAAGGTTTACATAGAATCGTTTCATGAAGTAACATAACGCGCTCTAAATGTTTTATCGTGTGTGCCCCCAATAGGCTCACACACTCCTAGTCATACACGGCTAATTCAACTACCACATTCCAACATGATCTTCTTGTTCGCCCAAACATAGTAGGCAACTTCCAAGATTTGTTGTATTCTGGCTAGTCCCAAAGTTTCATTCCATCTTGGGTCTTTATTTAGTCTTCAACCTATAAGACTGCTCGCAAAAAGGCATCGTCGACGAGTCCCCAGCCTATGTGGCAGACCCCCGACGCATCCCACCTTGCCGCAAATCCCACCAAGAGACTAGTCATAGGAGGGAGAAATGGGTGAATCGGTCGCAAATGCGACCGACTTGAAGGGAAGAAGGGACGCTTGTTTTGTGTGTGTGTGGGGGTGTTATTAATTACTAGTATTATTTTGGTGGTGTTGTTGGTCTCCTTATTACACCAAGTTGGTCATGAAGTAAATTGGTTTCCTGGTCTCCTTATTGCAACTAGTCTAACAAGCCAAAGTAAAATGTTATAATCCATTTTACAACATAGGTTATAAGTAAATTGGTTAATCAAGGATTTGGAAGGCTTTCAATAATCATAAATTAACTAAACCATCTGTGATTGTTTATTGTAACGAAAGTTGCTTGGATTTACTGCAAGTCTGCAATGGCTAGATTTAGCCTTATTGAAGGGGTGTCAAAGAAACATAGAATTCTTGGCTTCCTTCAACCAAAAAGAAAGTATCAATACACCGTTTACAACAGTCAGTTTAGTTAAGACTGTTTGGTATCAAAAGAGGACCAATTAAAGTAAAAAACCAGTGCTTGTAAAACCTACTACTTGATGCGTATTTTTATTTAAATAGATTAGGTTTTAAATTTATAGTACTCAATTATCTATGATCTACAATTACACTAACGGGCAGAGAACCCGGTCATGTATAGTGTAGGATTGGTAAATCCGAGATCGCTCCCAAGAGCTAATGGCGGTCTAGAATCTGAGTTTTATTTGTCATGGTTTTGAAAGCTGATTAAACTAACTAAAATGAAAGCTGAAATGAATTGATTTGTGGAAAACGTAGAGGGGGGGGGGGGTTGAATACGTTTCTGATTAAAATCATAAAACTTTTTGTATCAAATGTCTGATCAAACTTGACGTAATATGAAAAGTATCGATTATAGTCTACGACTATATGTATAATGGAAAGCATAGACAAAGCAAGTTGTCACAACACAAGCATGATCAACAAGATACAACATAAGGGTAAGTGTAAAGTAAATAGAGAGCGATAAATAAAAAGGAAGCAAACCGAACACGATGATTTATAGTGGTTCGGTCACGGAGCTCCTCTCCGCCCTACTCCACTCCCCGGGTACCCAATTCGAGAGTTACTTCACTAGATCAACACGCTCCCTTCTCGGCGAAGAAAATCTTACACAACGTCGCTTACACTTTTTCCGGTACAAAGCTAAATACCGAGTCCTTCTTTGGGTACAATCAAACCCGTTATGTTTTGTGGCCCAACATAACAAACCTTGTGTTTTATGGCACAAACACATAAACCATCTAATCTAAATCAAATGATACAAAGAGATGATACAAATGGGTGTATAATGATGATCCAAAACAAATGTGTCTAATGGATGTAAAAGCCTGAACCAAGCATCAAGATCACAAAGCATGATGAGGTTAGTCTTCTATGATGGAAGATCACAAGTTTTCTAAGCTTGTTGAGGTAGATCTTCATGTGCTTAAAAGCTTGTGGTGGATGTAGATTGCAAGATCTCGAAGCTTGCTTTGGAGGATCATTTCGGGTGTATGCTTACAACAAAAATGAGAGTTAGAAGCATTATGATCATGAGGTTTATGGATGTATTCCTACAGATCTAAATGAGTAAAAATGGTGAAAAATATGTGTTTTTGATGGATGAAAACGGATTGGAAAGGCTCCTCTATTTATAGGCAAAAACTGGTACTGTAGCACGGTTTCGCAAGTTCCCTCTGCAGAAGGGAACCAGCCAGTGTAAACCTATGGAACCGGCTGGTTCCTTCCCAAAAAGGGAACCGGCCAGTGTAATGCAATGGAACCGCCTGACTGACACTAGATACGAATTTTAGCTAAAAAATCTTTTATAATCTTTGATATAAGTAATTCTTACTTGGTTACTTATAAAAATGTATACGTAACTTTGTTAAATTACTTACAAAATAAAATGTGCAAATTAACTATTGTATACTTGCTAAAAATAAAATGTTTGTATAAAAATACTTGTAAATGCAAAATGTGAATTGAGGTTTGATTATAATGTAACATAACAAACATGTACGAACCTGTGTTGTAACATATGAGGATTCGAGACGGCGAGAGATGTTGATGAATGTTGAGACAAAATATGATTACGAGTAACTTGTACATTTTACGTTATGTATTACAAGTTATGTGTTTGTCATCAACAAAACAAACGAGACTGTGTAGATTAAATATCGTAATATTTGCACTAACATGGTTGAAATTCAATTAAGGGGAAGAGGGCGTGTTAAACTAGTTACTCCTTAACTAACGCAATGATTCAATTCTCTAGTGCAATGTCTAACCATCGTTCTAGTTGGTATCGCTAGGCCCGAATGGTGATCATAACCCTACCTATAATCGCGAAATCTCGGTCCAATTGGTCATAGTACCGAGATCTTGGTCCTAATGGTCATGGTAACCGAGTGTTATAGTCATTTGGCATCTAAACACCTATTAGAGGCTACTAACAAGTATTTCCTTACACTTTTAAGTATGACAACCAAATAAGATATCCAAAATGAACTAGAATTAAACTAGATAATCGAGTCACAATAATAATCAATTTGTAATAAGGATAACACATGGAATGTTTAGTCAAAGATCATGTCATACACTCAAAATCAATGTTTAATAATGAAAGTATAATGTTGCTAATCAAACCAATTTCATATGATGATGATGATGTCTTTTCCCATCTGATTTTCTTCCTTCCCTGAACCCTAAATCGACCCTGGGGTTCACACCCCCTTTATGGGCGAGTTAGGGCTTGTATTTATAGGTTTTTGATGATGTTGATATAGTTACGACGTAGTTGTAAGTGAAGAACTACGCCGTAGGTTCCTTCTGGTGCTCATTGCTTCAAAACTCCATATAGTTACACCGTAACTGACCCGCTGCAGTTACGCCATAACTATTGCTAAATTGTGATTTTTCAGTTGCGATCCACGCTTATCTCAAAACATGAAAGTTGTAGATATCCATTTCCTCTTTCCATGACCACTTGAATCAGCTAAAAAGGAGCTCGTATGAAGAAGTTATGGTCAAAATACTAAAACACATTTTTAGAGATAATTCCTGAACTTCAACTTTCGATTTCGTTTCTCCACTTGATTCTTTCATGAGCCTCCCATAATGAACTCCAAATCGCGAGTAGGTTACTCCTTGAGTATTTCGTCATTTTCCTCGTCTTTTCGTTCCAATTCCTTGATTAACCTGAATCTGCACATATGAACGGATTAAGTACCAGATTTATATTAAAACAATATAAAATAAGGCAATAAACATGAGAATTTGATATAGAAAAGTATTAACTATTTGATGTTATCACTACTAAATTTTCTTGATGTAACTTTTGCGCATTTCAACAATTATCGAAAGTTTTCATTGTTGATCACATCGTGAACGGTGCTATATTTATGCATAGTCAACGTCCTTAAGTATGGTTGCCGATGAAAGACTATCAACTATGCATTTTTACATCAAGTACCCGTACCTTTTATTCTCATCATTTATATATACAAAGAACATGGCTTCAACACGCATTATTAAAAAAAACTTGTGTCTATGGAAATGCATCATAACTTTGACTACCGAGTACTATCTCAATGTGTCCTATAAGGTTGCAACTTGCAATACGTAAGTTCAAATTTCGTTGGGTGAATACTTTGGGATAACCAGAGAAAAATTCAAGAAATGGCTAGGGAAGTACCGGTTAGGCCGCATACATAAAGCAAAAAGCCTCGACCTTTCTCGAGTAGCCTGAAGAAGGATCCTTCTGGTTTTTATTTTTTACTTTCACTTATACTTCTAATATGGTCAATATGAAAGTGGCGAAACAAAGTCGTGCACTCGCATCCGAACTTGAAGTCTACTGCCAGTTTTGAAGATATTTTTCCATAAGTTCAAAGTTTGTCTCTACTATGGATTTCGAATAGGTTCAACATAAAGAGTTTTGATTGGAAGAATTGTGTGTCAAATCTAAGACGTGTCTTTTGTTAGATGCTTCGATGTCTTCCTTTTAGCGATGTTTTGTAACTGCTTTTCTTTTTTTAGCAGTAGTTGTCTTCCTCCTTGGAAGCCTCAAATTTTTTGTATCCCTGTTTGACCTGCCTTTATTTGAGGAGGTCATTCTTCATTTGAAATGCAATGACTACTTTAAAAAAAAGAGGTGTCGAGATGAATGAATCTTGAAATGGTTGGAAACGTGTACTATTTGAAATATATAAGTTTCAGTATCGTTGGAAACTAATTAGGTAATGTTGGGTTTATTTGATTTGATTATAGAGCACACGGTATCATTGCATCTTTGAAAGCAAGGTTTTTGAGCAATTTTAAAGACCGGGTGATTGACATTGTGTTTTTACGTTTGTGTTGCAAAGTGAAAGTGAAAAGAAAGGAAATAAACTAAAAACTGTTAGACGAATAAGTGGCCCAAGCCCGATTGTGGGCTTGTGGTCAATTAGGGTTAGGTTTGATGTTGCTTATTTACAAAGCTATCTATTTATTATAAATAGATATGCCATCTCTTATGTAATTCATTCAATCAATACAATATCTATCATATTACATGGTATCAGGCCTTCACAGCCGATCCCCAAAACCCTAAATCATCAAACCTCACCTCGATTTAACAGTCGAACTCATCACTCTGCCATGACAAACTCGAATACACCACCACCCCCTCCTGCCCTTACCTTGGTTGAAAAACTCTACGCGGTACATAACATCAATAGTCTCGTACCCGAAAAACTCGATCTTCAGGAATCGAACTACTCCACATGGAGTTACTTTTTCAAAGGGCACTGCAGCAACTTTAACGTGCTAAACCACATCGATGGATCGACGTCCACATCTGATCCACCAACCGACGAATGGATCACGGCTGACTCCATCGTAAAATCATGGATCTTTCTTACCCTTTCTCCAACGCTTCGGAAAAGGATGATCAGCACCAACCCTGCTTCGGCTAAAGCCGCCTGGGACACCATCGAAACCATCTTCCAAGAAAACAAAAGGACACGTACCGTTGCTTTAAAAGGTGAACTACGTGTCATACAAATGGGCGACGACACACCAGACGCCTACTTCTCCAAGATTGATTCCATTATCACTCTTCTTACCGACCTTGGCTCGACCATGGATGATGACGATATTGTCACCTATGCCATCAACGGCCTAAGTGAAAAATACGGAAGCCTTGCTCAAATAATTGCTCACAAAGATCCCTTTCCTGACCTAGCAACTGTTCGCACCATGGTCACGACTGAGGAGATGCGTCTCCGGTCTAAGCAACCGATACTCTCTACCTCCACTACATCAAGCTCACCACAAGTGCTTCTTGCTACATCCCAACCACGGATTCAAGACAACCGCAACAATCGTGATCGCGATGCCCGTAATGAGAACAAGACCGAGATCTGCCGCAACTTTGGCCGAGGTTATTGCCGCTGGGGGACGAATTGTCGTTTCATTCATGCCTCTCCAAAAGGCACCAACAACCCACGCCCGAACTCATCTCAACATAATACTCGCTCCATGCAACAAGGGCCTGGACACACTGGTCTTAATTCAGCCAGCCAACAACACCTTCTATCCCTCATTCAGGCCCAACAAAACCTATTGGCCCAGTATGGCTTATCCATTTCGCAGGGTCAGCAACCAGTTCAACATAACAACACAATGGGCTTAAGGCCCAATGCCCCTCCAGGATTTCAGCAAACACAACCACACCAGCCCACGTTCGGGTTCAATGGCCACCAGCAGGCCCTCTACTCGGCTGCTGTACAAAACCAATCTGCCTCCTCGGGTTCGACTAGTCAAGAGACACAACTGCCACATGCTTTTAATACTTTGACCTTACAGGATCCGGCTAACTCAAATTGGAACATGGATACTGGTGCGTCATCTCACCTTAACTCTTCAGTTAATAATCTTAGTACTATTTTTAATTCTCGCATATATCCATCTGTTCTTGTTGGTGACGGGAAATCTATTCCTGTCACCAACACGGGCCATAGCACGCTACCAACTCCCTACCGTACACTTCACTTAAATAATGTTCTCATTACACCCAATATTGTCAAAAACTTAATTTCTGTACGTCAATTCGTTCGTGAAAATAAATGTACAATTGAATTTGACGAGTTTGGTTTTTCTGTAAAGGATTTCTGGACCCGTCAAATTCTCCTCAGATGTGACAGCACGGGTGACCTTTATCCAGTCACGTCTCCGTCGTACCCTCAAGCTTTTCTGGTTGGACAGCAAACGTGGCACCAACGACTTGGTCATCCGGGAAGTGAAGTGCTACGTTCGTTAGTTTCTAATAATTTAATTTCATGTAATAAGACACAGTCTTCCGTGCTTTGCCATGCTTGTCAGCTTGGCAAACACGTGAGGCTTCCTTTCTCACTTTCAGAAACTATTGTTAAGGCTCCTTTTGATATTATCCATTCTGATTTATGGACATCTCCTATTACTAGTGTTTCGGGTATTAAATATTATGTCTTGTTTCTTGATCATTTCTCACATTACTTATGGGTGTACCCTTTACGACATAAGTCGGATGTGTTGTCCAAATTTATTCACTTTCGTGCTTATGTTAAGAACCATTTTAATTGTGACATTAAATCTTTGCAATGTGATCATGGAGGTGAGTTTGACAATACTGCCCTTCACCAACTATTTGTGACCAATGGTATTTCCATTCGTTTCTCTTGTCCCAAGACTTCACAACAAAATGGAAAATCTGAACGAATGATACGCACCATCAACAACATGATTCGTACTTTACTTTTCCAAGCTCACCTGCCACCTACATTTTGGGTTGAAGCTCTTCACATGGCCGCCTACCTCTTGAACATCTTACCCTCCACCGCCATCAACAATGAAATACCTCACACTCGCCTTTTTAAAACAACACCGAACTATGCGGATCTTCGTGTTTTTGGTTGCCTTTGCTATCCTCATCTTCACACAAATCACAAACTTGAACCACGGGCTACACCCGCAATTTTTCTGGGATATCCGACAAATCACCGCGGATATCGATGCCTAGACTTAAACACGAACAAAATCATCTTATCCCGTCATGTAACATTTGATGAGACAGTTTTCCCATATGGATCTATGACTCCTCATGACTCACCCTCGTACACATTTTTGGACACTTCGCCCAACATCATACATCAACACATCATATCCAAACTCACTTCTGCATCACCACTTCCCACCGCCACTATAACATCTACTGCTGCTCCACCCAGTACACCACGAAGCCCACTCCAACCGGCTCACCAAACACATAAGTCTAGCCCACATCCCCACTCATCGAACGTCCAGCCCACATCAAACGCATCCACTAAAACAACTATTCCTACACACAACCACAATAATCCCACCTCGACTCACCCCATGGTCACTCGCTTTCGTGTCGGTACTAATCGTCCTACTCAACGTTTTAACTTACACGTGTCCACCATATCACCTATTCCTAAGTCCTATCCAATTGCTTTTCGTGACCCAAATTGGTATCGTGCTATGCTTGATGAATATACTGCTTTAATTAAAAATAATACTTGGATTCTTGTGCCTCGGCCACCGGACGCGAACATTGTTCGTTCTATGTGGCTTTTTCGGCATAAGTATAACGCTGATGGTACCCTCAGTCGGTACAAGGCTCGTCTTGTTGCAAATGGTAGCACTCAACTTGCAGGTATTGATGTGGATGAGACATTTAGTCCGGTTGTCAAACTGGCTACTATTCGGACAGTACTCAGTCTAGCCATTTCTAGACATTGGCCGGTTCACCAGCTTGATGTCAAGAATGCCTTTTTACATGGATCGTTATCAGAGACTGTATACATGCACCAACCTCCTGGTTTCCGGGATCCGCAGCATCCAGATCATGTTTGCCTTCTCCAGGTTTAAAGTGTTTTTATGTTAATGTCTTTTATGCAATTGAAATTTTCAGTTTTAATGAAAATTTAAGTCATTTTTACTCAATAAGCTCTTAATAAGCTCATTAGAGCTTATTCTTGCCAGTAGCTCTTAATTTAGTCAAAACTTGTTATAAGCCCTATTAATATTGTTTTAGTTGAATTAAGTTCATAAATGTCCTCTTGAGTGCAAATTTGGAAGCTTTTGAAGTAATAAGCTCCCAAGAGCTTATTGAGCTTTTGACTCAGGTTTAGAGGCTTTGGGAGCCATTAGGACAGAGGTTTTCTAGGCCCACTCAGAAGAGTTGGCCTGGTGCTGATGTACTTCAACAATATCCAAGAGGTTCATATCTAAATTCTCATTTAGCTTAATTTTTAGCTTAAACCTTTAGCTTATTTGTTTCAATCTTTGTATACACTTAGTTTAAGTTGTTATTTGGCTGTTGGGAATTTTCATTGCATATTTTTGTGCTTAAATTCAGTCTTAATCTCTCAAAAATGTCATAAGTGTAGTATAAGCTAGCTGAGTAACTAGCTTATTTTCCTTAATAAGCTAGTGTTTTTTGTTTTAAAATAGCTTAAATAGGTTAAAATAAGTAGAAGTAGATAAAAGGTTTTTCAAGTTTTAGCTTAAAAATGGATTTTAATTCCACTTTGGTTTGACAGTTTTTAGATAAAGGGGTGTTTGGCACAGGACCAAAAACGGGTCAAACTGAGGGTTTTGGGATGGTTAGGTAACCTTAGTCAGTTTATACACAAGATTTTAGGCTACTTTAAAAGATGTTTTCAAAAACATTTTTAGTGGAAATGTTTTTCAGGGTATAAGTCCCTTTTTCAAACTGTGAAGTTTTTTTTAGGAACTCCCACAAGTGCTTATTTGATTAAGCCACTTGTGGATGGTTTAAGTTTAAGGTTCAAGAAAAGGTGTTTTGGAGAGTTAAAAAGGCTAAATTGTCAAGAGCCTTTGTTCTTTTGGACTTTATAAGTCAAAAACTTACCAAGTTTTTTTGTCACAGTTTGTAAAAAAACCAAAAGCCCTTTTTCACCACCAAAAATAAGCAAGTAAAAAGGGTTTTTACAAGTCCAAAATTTGTGCACAAGTCCATTAGATAGAGTACTCAATCTGTTTAAGCTTCTTTTTGCTTTTAGAGCTTATTTGACAGCTTAAAATAAGCTGTCAAATAAGCCCTTGAGCCTTGCCTTAAAGCTCCCCTGGTGCAAAGGGGGAACTTTAGGCTCAATGTTCTCAGCCATTAAGCACACTTAAGCCCAAGTATTTGGCTTATTTTAAGAGCTTATAAGCCCTAGTATAAGTCCTCAAAGTTTCAGCCCTTGATAAGCTTATTTGGTTGCTTATTTTTAAGCCCAATCTTGCCACTTGGCTGTTTTCAGTTTAATTTAGGCTGAGGGATTGCTTATTTGTTGACTTTGGCTTATTGAGCTTATCCCATAAGCTCAAATTGTGTCCTAGTAGCTTTTAGGTTAAGTTAGATAGTTTAGTTTGCTTATTTCCCTTTTTTTTAGCTTATTTGAATGTCCAAGTTTATCATTTTAACCTCTTAAGCTTTGGTTAAGCTTTTCTGTCCATAAGCTTCCCACAGCTTATTTAGCCTAGCTTTTCCTTTTCTTTTTAGCCCATTTAACTTAGTTTAGACCTTTTAGCTTATCTAGTTCCTTGTCTTAGCTTAATTTGACCCTAAGTCTAAAAGACTTAGCTTTTTTTTTAGCTTTTAAGCCATTTTAGCTGCTGTCAACTTTAGGCTTATTTTCTAGCTTATTCTTTTGTCAAAAGCTGAAAGTGCTTTTATTAATGTTGTTTAAATTAAGCTGGGTTATAAGTTTGTAGTTTTAAGTTTTGGCTAAAAATCACTTTTTAATAAGCTAGAAAAATAAGCCATGTCGTAGGGTTGGTTTTGTACATCTTTGATAGTGCGGGGTTACACGTTTTAACTATAGTGTAAATTTAATATAGTTTGCCCGCCTACCCTTTAGTTTAGTTTATTACAAATTCTACCCTAGAGTTTTAAAAAAAAAAATAAAAGGGGAAGATACTTGGTCCGGGTGAGCAAGACTCGAACCCGGGACCAAGCAATACATCCCCTTTATCCCACACACACTTAACCACTGCGCCCTTGGGTCTTTTTCGTTATAGACCCAAGGGCAATTATATTTAAGGGGGTTTTCCCCAAATAAGCTAATAAGCTGTCCAAGCTTATTTTCGGGCTTATTTGTTAAGCTGTGTGGTGTTTGGTATTTTTCGTAGGACCTTTATAGTGTAAAGTATTTTTAGAAAAATTAAATTTTTTCAGAATTTTTAGTGATACATTTAGATTTTTTTTTCATTTAATTTAGTTAAAAAAGTATATTTAATTTCATAATAAATACAAAAATTATCAAAAAAATATTTTGCTTTTTTAGAAAATTTTCTTTTGTCATCTAGTTTGTAGGAAAAATATAAAAATTTTCGTAGGGTCATTTTTATAACTTTTCATCTTTTAAAGAACGGGTACGGGTTTTTGTTTTTGTGGACCCACTTTTTTGTTGGGTCAAACGAACTCCGTTATCTCGGTCTAAGTCTTTTCATTCTATCGTATTTTGTCCTAGATAGTTTAAATGAAAAATTTCTTCGTAGGCTTATTTTTAAAGATTTTAGGTTTCCCCTTTTGTTCGGGATTCGGATTTCGTTATCTAGTTTAATTTTCGAATTTCTCGTTTTCTTAAACGTTTTAGTCCGTTATTATTTAATTTGACTTTTTCAACTTCCCAAACCAATTCCTTCCTTCAAACTCAAATCTTCGATCGTATCGATTTACCATTCCAGCCTCGTTGGGGATTTACGACCCGGGAAAGCTCTATACTACTTCTCGGTATCATTGATTCTGCTTTTAGACTATTCTTACTATATATTTGATATTTCATTATATTATATATATTTTAAGGTGTAGTCAGACCGGATCATGCACCCTCAGTTCCTCCAGTAATAACATCTGAGACCGTTCCTATATGAAATGGTCCTTCTTTGATGGACTTCATAATATTCTCTCCATTATCCTTTTCTAGACAGTACCAACGTAGACTGTTGCCAAGATTCAAAGTTCTGTTCTATCAGCATTAACCTGCACACTGGATAGTTCTTCTTGCATACTAGACATCTTGTATTATTATGATATGATATGTTTTGATCGATCAATGATTAGTGAGGGTACGTTAAAAGTGGTGAAGTGAACGTATTCGTTTCTTGGTTTAGTGATATTAAGTCCCAAATCTGAAGTATTTCAAATTTCTAAGACAGTAGCTCAACTCGCCGTTAGAGGCTACCAAACCGCTGCAAAGAAATAAGGCAACTCGCTGGTGGAATTTTAAGGCAACTCGCCGAACACAACTCGCTGCCAAGCAACCCGCCGCGAAGAAAGAATACAAACCGCCGTCTATATTTTAATCAAACCGCCGTTGAGTTTTCAAACCGCCAGAGTTTCCTTTAGAGATTTGCTATTAAAATATTCAAACCGCTGATAACCTGTTCAAACCGCTGGTAAGCAAACCGCTGGTAAGCAACTCGCTGCTTAGTATAAAGCAACTCGCCTCTTGAGCAACTCGCCACCTAAGCAACCCGCCGTGTGTCAGAGAGTTGGTAACCTACTTAATAAAATATTATATTTAAGCAAACCGCTGTGAAGAAATTCTGGCAACTCTCCACGAAGAACAACGACTTTTATCATACAAAATCACTTATAAATCACCCTTTTGAACGATTTTGCTTGATTTCTTTTGCACAACACAGTACCATACGGCAATAGCAACTAGAAACACCCAAACTTTATCAATACAAACATCAAAATTCGGAGAACTTTAAAAAACGAGCTATGAGCCTTCAAAGGTACACTTTTCGATCTAAAACAAGCAAGAAATCGCACATACACACGATCTAATCATCCTATAAGCTCTGATACCAATTGTGGTATATCCTATATCATAACACGGGGTCGATTCTTGGATTTGGCTAGTTTCTAGAGAGAGAAACACTTGAGAGAGTTTTCTAGAGAGAGAAAAAGTGTTTCTATGAAATGACTAGCTTGCCTCTTCCAAAGTTGGAAGAGGCTTATATAGTACTTACAATATACCGGGTATTAGTACCCGACTTAATACCGAAAAACATACTATTAACTATTAAACTACGAGCTATAGTAAACAGTAAAATACACGGGGTGACCGAGTCTTTTTCTAATATCTAACAGCATGGAAGTAGCACCACATGGCATCGGTAGTGAGTTGACGTCTTGTAGAAAGAAGTTTGGATGGATTGCCAATGATTGTTACTAATGGATGATCCTTCGTCCATCTTCGGATGTGAGAATATGGTTGTTGGAAAGTATGCATGTTTGAAGTATCTACAATCCTTGATGATGATGACTCAGCATTACTGGTATCAAGAGGAGCAAACAGATTGGTAAATGTATCACTGTCAGACTCTGCATCTTCGTTTTCTTGAATTGGCTCTTCAACATTAGCATCCTGGATTGGAGTTGAAATTGTTTTAGTGTTTAGTGAGGTACTTGGGGATGGGGCATCTTGATCAATAGAAATTGAAGAAGTTGCCTCGTCTGTTGTGTCAACCATCATATTTTCAGGTTAATATTTTAACTATTAACTTGCGTTATTTTCACTACGAACATTTGCGTACTCGATTTAACCTAAAATTGAGAAGTTATCCCGCGTTCTGTGGAAAACGTCTTTAAACGCGTACCGACCTTATACTATGTTAGTCTACTCATAACGAGTATGTTATACTCATCGGTGAATATTTGTATAAGTCGGGTGCACTTATTTTACCAGTTTACGTAAAACCGCACAAGTCGCATTTGCATGCATACATACACGCATTTAAACATCACTTTCATACCTTTTACATACTTAGATATTTACAAGTTAAAAAAATTAATATCAAGATTCATCCCTCTCCCGCTTTTTGGTTCGTCCTACACACACCCCCACCACTTTGTGTTTTGTTTTCTTTTGCAACCAACTAGACAAGGTTCTAAAACATTTGCACCACCTTGTACTATTGTTTTCTATATAACCAACATATTATCATTCCTATCCTTATTTCTCACACACAACATAAAAATTCATCTCTCTTTAGTTCCTCTTTTAGCCACGTCACATACACAAACACACATACTTGGTGTTTTTAAAGTTTTATTCAACGATTTCACAAGGAAGAATGTTGTAAAAGGTGTTTGGATAAATAGTTTTTGGGTCATTTTAGAGTTTTGCAAGAGATTTTGGGTATTTTGGTGTATAAATCTTCACTCATCATCATCTCCTTTTCTTGCAAGTATCATTTTTATCTCGTCATATTCATCTCATTTCTTACATCTTCTTTGCATATTTTTCTCATCGCCATATCATGTTTGTGTGAAAACATCTTTTATAGAAAAAAAAGTACAAAGATTTAGTATACTTTTGATCTTGTAATATTTTTGTTCTTGTTTGTTAGCGTGGATATATGTTGTGATAATTAAAAATGTTTTCTTGATGAACTTTGTTCAAGGGTTTAGGACTAGTTGTGTTGGTGAATTTTGTTGGTAAAAAGAGGTGAAAAACTATGAATAAGTAGATTGGAGACGTGCTGTTCTTTAGGTTAGTTTCTGACAGCGAGAAGTTAGTTTTTGCAACAATGGGTATGTGACATAGATAGTAGACGTTATAACGTTTCCGTGGCCGCTTGAATCACTAAAAACGGACTTAGAACGAAGAAGTTATGACCTTTTGAAAATCGGACAAAATAACTATTTTCTGAAAAACTAAGCATTTTCTAAGTGTCGAAAAAGTGGCCTGATGTAGCAAGTTTGAACCTGTTTTTGAGTCGTTTAGTGTCCGAGTTAAGGAAATTTTCAGAAGAAGCTTTTTGTAGTCCTCAGATTTTAGTTTTCAGAAAGTAAAAGATCGAGTCCCACGATTAAGTAACGAAGGAATTACGGCCTCGTAAAGTCATTGTACAACGTCTCGAACAAGTTATCCAAATTGTCCTTTGAGTGTATATATGTAGTTGGTGTTGATGGAGTAGGTTTTGGTATGAGTTTTGATTTGTCGAGAAGTCTAGTAATTGAGCGCGGGTTCTGAATTGATTTTTCATGGATCGTTGTTTGGTTCTATTGATGAATGGACAACTCATATATATTTGGAATGTAAGTCTACCGTTGCTAGACAGTTGTTTGTCTATATTAGTAACATAGAAGTTATATGCATGTCCAAGTGGGAGTTTATAGGCTTAGGTGCATGATATAACATACTTAAGTACTGCCGTTTATATATGAGACTATGAGGTCACACACAATAACACGAGACTTTGATTTTATATATTTATTGTTAATATATAAATGATCAAATAATGTGAAATCATCCTTAATCTTAATTAGTTGGAGTGTTTAACAAGTAATGGGCCTAAACCAGATATGCAGATGGGTAACCCATCTGCTCGTCAAGTTCGTACACCTCCTAATGGTTGTATGGGCTTTAGGCATGATTCATTACTTAGGGAAAAAAAATAAGTATTATATCTTTTAATTAAGATGATTATCTCTTTATAATTATAATATATATATTTTATTTGATTAGAAGATATCCTTTAGGTTAATTCTAAATACCTAATTATAAATTAAGGTTTTGACCACTTCACATTTTTGAGTCAAATTTTCGTCCCCCTACCTCACACAAGACACAAACACATATTTGTGTTTATTAATACCGGTAAAGATCATTGCTGTGAAGTTCAGAAGATTAAACACTAGCATCCTACGATAGTTGTTTGAGTGTTAGTGTGGACAAACCATAAATAAGATCATACACTTTAATCTTTGTTTCGCGTGATTGTTCTCCTCTCTGAATTACAATGTACTTATGTACACATGTAGTTGTTATGATGTTGTTTTATTTTGATTAGTCATACACGTGTAACTTGATCACAAGAATGGAAAAAAGTCCTGATAATTTAATTGCTTCCACTAAAATTATTATTGTCTATTTAACTGATAAATTAAATTTAAAATTATAATTTATATCTTATTTTCCATTATTTTATTGACAGTCGAAAGTAGTTTATTAGTATTTTGTTGTGATTTAGTTTGCCTATGTAACGGCTTGTAATGTGAGAATCACCCACTTTCATGTAATTAATTGTTTTTTAGCGGAATACATTTACCGACGTAAAAGATTCTTTTTCCCAAAAATATCATGCAATATACAAACAGAGTTATCAAATACGTACACCATGAGATAAAGTTAGTATAATCTATACAAGAATGGAATGTAGAACACTGAAAAAATGGTAGATCACACCTAAAAAGCTTTTTTATTGATTGCTACATATTAAAAAAAAATAATGCTACATCCACAAAAAATTTACAAAATTATATCCGCACAATGATTTGTCAACCAATTGTAAAAGGTAAGAAAGAAGAAATAGAAATTATGATGTAAATGTTGGATCCTACAACAAAGTCATTTTTGGTGTATCCATCTCGTTTTACGTATACAAAACATCACACTACAGATTATCGTTCTTTACAACTATTGGCCACCATTTTCTCGCTATCGCAACACAGAGTTTCCTTACTCTTAAATTAAACATTAAATTTGAAAGAAAAACATCCGAATCGTTTAGTTTCGGTGAAAACGGCCCTACCCGATATGGGGTCTGTTAACGAGGAGGGAGAGTCGATCCTACAAGCCCAAAAATGGTCTCTAAAACTTTTAAGGACGATATGTCCTCGTAAAACTGTCATCGCTTTAGCGAGAAAGACTTTATCCTTTATTGAGGACACGTGAGACCCACTTGGATTCACTGTCAAACTTAAAGAAAGGGCACACAAGACCTTTAGTGAGTACGGTTTCGTCGCTAAAAGGTCCCCTAAACCACGCATTATATTAATTTAAACATAATAATAATTTAATTAAATAAAAAAGACATGAACTTTTAGCAAGGACAACATCGTCACTAAAAGTGATATGCACTTTTAGCGATGATAGTGTAAGCATCAGTAGAACCTGCCTGTTTGTGCTGCAATTTTTAGATTTTTTCCGTAAAAGATTTTCGAAAAGAATGCACCTAAAACCATCAAGAAATTTATTATAAACAAACATACAAACTTATCACAAAGCATTCATCCATTCAAACATTCAGAAACAAAAGTACAAAATTTTAGTTCTCGATCCAAAATAACGATACAAATCCTAATATGTCCATACAAAACCAAGATTTAAAGTTATAATCCATACTTGCACCAACACAAACACAATCCCTACCCAGTATTATAATTGTCATCATTCCCACCCGGGGAATGAATAAATGATGATAAATCAAAAGTTGGGTAATTGTTCAAGTAAGTCATAAGTTGAGCGAGTTTTGTTTATGATGCATCGGTCTTCGGTCTAGCTTGCACGACACCGTGCTTCACCTTTTGATTTATTTCCTTCACAATATTATCAACTTGATGTTGTGACAATGACATATGGTTGTATGTATGCATGCTTGATCTTGAGCTCATACCCGCTAGTTTTCTATCCATGCCAGGTAATTGCTCGCGTTGTTTACCTCCTAAATATGTCTCATTGTTTATGCATCAGTCATCGGAGGACCAGACGAACTACTCACATCCTCATCTCTATCATGTCGTAATCAAATCATGTGTGTAGTTACATATATAGAACATTTAGTATAAAAATCATGAATAACGTTTTCATAATTATCCAAACACCACATAAAGGGCGTCTGTTTGATTTGCACCATCACCAAACAACCTTGATGTCGCGTTAGGGTTGTTCAGTAACTGGTACAACTACTACCAAACACTCTTAGGGCCCGTTTGGTTCGTAGAATGTTTTGTCAAGGAATTGGAATTTATCAAGGATTGGGAATCTTAAGGAATTGGAATGTAAAAATTCCAAATATGCCATGTGTTTGGTTAGGAGAAAGAAATAAAATTCCATGTCAGATTTCTGTTTGGTTTACAAAATTCAAAATATGTCATGTGTTTCATACATTATTAAAAAAATTGTTTTAAATTTTATTCTTACGTTATTTTAAAAAAGATTTTTTTTTTTAAAAATAATTTTTTTTACTTTATAAAGTATTAAATTTACCAAGTAAAAATATAATTTTTTTAAAAAATTTACTTTTTAAAAAAAAATTAACTTTTTAAAAAAAAATTACATTTTATAAAAAAAATTACTTTTTTTAAAAAAATTTACTTTTAAAATTTTTTTTACATTTTATAAAAAAATTTACTTTTTAATTTTTTTTTTACTTTTTAAAAAAAAAATAAAAGTTTAAACATTCCTTATACTAAGGAATTAAACATTCCTTATGCAAAGTGATGGAATGTTTAATTCCTTAGTATAAGGAATGTTCAAGATTCCAACACCTCCAATTCCATCCGTATTTCAACCAAACACGATTTGGAATTTGAATCTAATTCCAATTCCTTAAGAATCCTGAAGAATCCTTGAACCAAACGGGGCCTTAATGTTGCAACATGGGTTTTTGAAAAGTGTTGCACCAATTACGTTAGTCAAATACGAATGTATCGTTGTTCGCAAACAAGTGTTATCACATCTGAGCCTATTCAAGTGATTGACTCATGTGAACTAAATGTCTTCTTATTCAATCGAGTGTAGTTATCGCATTTTCATTAAGATATATTAATAGCACAAATACCAAACAACTTTTTTTGAATTACACAAGTCAAACACGAAAAGTATCAATGTTACTAAGCAATGTGTTATCACATTCAAGATGATTCAAGTGATCGAGTTATGTACGCGGGATGTCATAAATTCATAAACTAACTTAACTTCATGAAACTTAAATGTATATCTTAACCTGTGCCAAAAGTTCAAAGGCATTTATGTGTAACCAAACTCCACCGACCCTTCTTTATTTGCTTATTCATAATTATGAAAAATGATGATAAGTTATCGCCTTTAATTAAATTATTTTGATACCACTGTATACGAAACAAACATCTTTTGAATTACATGATTCAAATACGAAATTAGCGTTGGTAGTAGGCAAGTGTTATTACATCCGAGACTATTTAACCATCGACAATTGTAATTTGTATCGGAAAGAGCGCCATTGACCAAGTTGGTGCTTGCATTCAAAACTCGAATAAAATTGAAGGTTTGCGTGGTCGCGTTATCGCTATTTTTGCAACTGCTTGGAATGATGTTGGCAGGCTTTTTCATTTAATCACTTGTACTATTTAAACAATGACAATTAAGGCCATACTAATTCCCTGCATCAATATGTTCAAGATTAGCATTATAAAAAGTAACATGATTAATAAGAGCATTATTTCAGTTGAGGCGAGTGCACTGGCCTCCGGGAACAATAACACTCACATAACTACGCAAATACCATAATGGAGTTGAAACCATACCATATTTAATAGAGTAATCAACAACTTATCCAAAAACCATACAGCAACATGATTCATAACAGATTATTGAGAATCCCGTTACTGAAAGTTTACATAAGGCGACATATAATAGATCCATATAATTAAATTTATAACAGAAAAAAGACCGAAAAACATATTCAACCATTTTGCTTTTTTAAGATATTCAAAATGTTAATCTCAAAGAACATAAACAAACTCACATAAAAGCAAAGAGTCTATTTAGGCAATCTAATAAGGCAATGGCATCAATAAGATAAAACTATACATTAGACCAAAAATGCACCTGAAACAAAACCAATTTTGTTGAAATACCTTATTTTGCGACATTTTAGAAAGAAATTTTTTTTTTTAACAAAACATAACAGGGAAAAGTAAATCACGAATTACCTGAGTTGATGGATAGTATCATAAAGCCAACAAAATAAATTAAGGATTACCTTATTTTGAGATGCCTTTTAATTTGCCCAAACTTCGTACCGAAGGCACCCGACGACCATCACATGGAACTTTTATATCGATTTCTTCCATCCCCTTAAGCAAACATTGGGGCCTTCTGTTGACACTCCGTAGAAAGTCTAAATAAGAAAGTTAACAATTTATCAATAATAGTAATAATAGTGGCAAAAAATATTTATACTGGTACTCAGACACATCATTTAGTACATAACACAATTGCATTTTTGTAGAACAATCAACTAACATACATAGAAAGAGGAAGAGAGTTGTTTTAGAGAGAGAGTGGTTGGATGAACATTCTAGAGAGAGAAAGGAACATAAGAGAGAACTTTGTATTATGTGTGAAATAATGAACAACCAACCACCTCTCCAAGGCATGGAAAGGTGTATAAATACTTGCATAGTGACGTGGGCTTGGGCCTTCATGGGGTTGTCCATGGGCTTTAGCTAACAAGCCTAGTAAGTTTCCAAAAATTGACTTAACGAGCAAACTACAATTATCTATGGAAGTGACCGACACTTTCGTGTTCCTAACAATCTCCCCCTAAGGGAGGTTACTCCATTTTACAAAAAACTTAAGTCTAGCATACTATGCTTTATCTTTAGTCTTGAGCTCGTAGTCTTTAGCTTCAATCATTGACTTGTGATTTGATGTAGTGATCATTGACTTTAGGCTTGAGTTTGTTCCTTTATCTTGACTTGAATGTGAAAATGTGATCTTGAACACCTTGAGATCATCAACCAAGTATAATCTTGTTTCGCCATCTTGTAAACTTTGCCATCTTGTGAATCTTATGACTTTTGGACCGACATGCTCATACTGTTCTTGATGTTTGAAAGCGAGTGTAACAATCTTTCTTGATATTCTTTAACTTTAACACTTCGTCAGTTCGAGAAAGACGTTCGGTATTAGAGTGACGGAAACTTCTTTGAAATTCTTTATCTTTAATACTTTGTCACTTCAAGAAAGACGTACGGCATCAGAGTAGCGAAAGTCTTGAAACATGTACTTGAGCTTTCATGGTATGTTTATAAATGTAGGTCGAGTATGAGCATGCGGCTATGGATCTTGTGAGCCAGCCAGGTACCTCCATGACCATCTTTATATATTTCTGAAATAAAACAGTTAGCAATAAAGCGGGGGGGACGAATATGGCTTTGTCATTCGCCCGTGTTTGGTTGGAGTAACCTTCGAATCCGTGAGGATTGACCTGTGATCAGATAGATTCAATTTAAGAAGAATCTTCTTGACAAGATTTCCAGCTGTAGTATTGAATCTTTCTAACACATATGTATTAGATTCATCGTACTCAGCATGTTCTCATTATTAGAACGTCTCAAAGCAGATAGCACGATAAGAGTGAACCAGTGAGTTACTGTCTCACCGATTAAATAAAAAATTGATTTGAAAATCAATCGACGTATCACTTGCTAAAGTGGTTTTGTGACACATCGAGAGTTTTAAGCAATTCAAAATTCATTAATCGTCGATCTATAACCTCGAACAAGTTTGATTCATAAAGAATCGCACCATTGTTGCTTTTCAGTTGTCACAAGTTTGATTCATAAGAATTGCATAAGTCACCTAACATGAGCTTGTTTGATGTTGGCTCAAGCAGGATTTTCATCTTCACTGTGAGTACTTAAGCATCACTCGGATGTTCTAGCAAAATCACAAGGATAATGCGTAGGACTCTTAATGTATATCTTGTAATTCACATTGTGTGACTTAGCAAGCATAATTTGACAAGTGTCCCAATGAGATTTATAGATGATCTCTTTTGGCTTTAGACTCAATAGTGCACTTTATTTTTAGTGATCGGAGGCTGGAGCAGACTGCCACCTTTTCAATATCAACTAACTCAGAGTAAGAAAGTTGATAGAAATGCGTGTAATCTCCGTGAGAAATGAAACAAGAGTCTGTTGAGAGACCTTGAGTGGCTAGGGAGGGTTGTGCATAGCGTCACTAGGTCCATGACTGTCTTCAATGTCAGAAAACAACTTAGTGTTTCTGACAGATTATGTATTGACCCGGTTTCTACCTAAGTGTATGGAGGGCTTCTTTCTTTTCACCATTTATCCTTACATTTCTTTTTCATTCTTCAACCCCTTCAATGATTACCGAGACTTCATAACTAACACCTTGTTGGGTTTATTCCAGTGTTAGATCCATCTCAGTCGGCATTATTCCCGATTCTCACTTTTTCTCCTTTTGTATCATACCTAAGGACTTCTACACTATCTAGTGGATATCCCTGGGTAGATCCCTCCTGTTCTGGCTGGATTATGGGATTTGAATACCTATGCCTAACCACCTTATAACTCCATAAATTTAAGTACAGGGTCGGTCTTTTGGGTATTCCATCTCAATCAAAACCAAAATCATTAAAAATTTCAATCAAAGTGTTTGATATAAATATCAAAAGATTTACACTTTGAAAGTTTTTTATCATCACTAAAAGCTCCCCCTTAACATGTGCACCATAATCGTAGTGCATGTTAAGTTTAGAGTGCATTGAGTCCACTTTATATGATCACATTTCAATACAAGTTAGGTTCAGTTTAATCACATTTTCTCCTCTTATCCAAAATATATCCCTTGATATTTTGGATATCAATTGATTAAACGTTCAGGGATAAAATGTTACACAATATCTAACAGGAACATTTTTGTAACGCCCCGACCCTAAAGGGTAGAAGTATTACAAATATGGTGTGACATCAAAGGCATACATAATCATAACACAAACATAAACAGCGGAAGTCTCAAATAAATAACCAAAGGAAAATAAGTCAACATGACTTAAGGTACATAAGTTCTTAAAAGACAGACATATCCAAACGAAATAACCGAAATAAAGAATGTCTCGAAAAGTAACAAATCATATATCAAAACTAAGATCTCTAGGTAAAGTCCACACTCATAGCACTCATACCCGAAGCAACCCCAGCATCCTAGCTTATATACCTGCCCGCTGGAAAAGAAAAGTGGCGGCTAGCTTACAAAGCCCAATGAACGATATAACTAAATCGAAACGCAAAAGATAAAACAGGAAATCAAAAATACGATACAAGGTGCAAAATGATATCATAAGTCATTGATCAAAGGAATACAAATATAAAGGTAAGACAAATCAAAGTCAAATCATAGTGTAAGGGAAAGATGAATCAAGAAAGTCAAATCGAGTCCAATTACCAACTAGACAAATCATAATCCTAGTATACCATGGAGCGCGAGCTCCAAAATAGTGAACGACTGTGAATCACCCAAACATCATCACCAAATATACATTATATAAATGTCATAATCCATCGAATACAAAACAAATCAGATGCATCCATACGCCCTTAAACAAATAATAATCTTCATAATGCCGCATAAAAAAATATCAAATGAGGGGACGTTGAGACATCACTCACCCACACAATGAGTCCCAAAGCCACAAGTGCAACAATGCCCCGACCAAGATAAATACCTAACATGGCAACGGCAACCAAACGTGGCTCGGGTCTCAACCTGAGGTTACAAAGCAAAGTCATAACCACAGTTCATTCCAAGGGATCATACGCAAAGGTTCAATGCCACAAGGTTACAAATATCACAGGTCGCATAGCCGGGTAAAAATAGACCATAAATACCATAAACATATAAGAGACCAAAATAAAAGGCTCCAGCAAAATGAAGCCACACACATAAGTATAAACAAAGATAGAGCGGAATATTACATGAAAACCTATAACGATAAGGTCAAAATATCTGTACCATATACCGAAGCAAAAGCAGATCATCAAAGTATTTTTAGTAACTTTCCATTTTTAGTAACTTTCCATTTTTAGTAACTTTCCATTTTTAGTAACTTTCCATTTTTAGTAACTTTCTATTTTTAGTAACTTTCCATTTTTAGTAACTTTCCATTTTTAGTAACTTTCTATTTTTAGTAACTTTCCATTTTTAGTAACTTTCCATTTTTAGTAACTTTCCATTTTTAGTAAGTTTCCAAAATTAGTAATATTCATCATTTGAGATTCTATTAAGTATTTTGAATAGTTTAGGGACTTAACATGTCAACCTTACAAGTTTAGGGTTAAATATGACAACTTTCCATATTTTAGGGTTTAATATACAAAATCAACAATTTTCAAGGTTAAAAGTGTAAATATCAAAGTTTCACATTTTATTCAGATTATACCTTCCATTTTCTATATTTACAAGTCAAACCCTTAATTTACACAATTTACATATTTAGCCCTTTTGGTTTATTAATTATCTAAACAATATCTTTAATTATCCATAATTACAAAACAAGTCCTTATAGATTCAAATATGACAAATTCAAACTTTATACATTAAATACTGACCAAACCTTCCACTTTTCAGAATTTACAATTTCAGTCCCTCTATTTTAATTAATTAATTTCGAATTACTTATTATATATAATTAACCATTTAAATCCAAAAATAATATCAATATGACATTTTATACCCCCCAACTTATTTTATACAGAATATAATAAGTATAATAACATGTTTAAAACAGACCTCATAGTTTTAGAAATTACAAATCACCCCCTCATATTTTAAAAATCAAATCGGCTAAGTAAATAAATCCACAAAACCCTAATTTTATTCTTCCCAACCACAAACATAATTATTACCCAATCATTAGCATTAATTGAACCTGGACAAATTAGCAAAACCCTAACCCTAATTTGATTACACCTTTTCTTTCCTTTTTCTTTCTATTCGCAAATCGGCAAACACAATAAATCCCAAATCAATTTTTTTGAACCTCTCCTAAATTTATCCAACATTTAATCTGAGTTACATATGATCTAAACAACCTTATAAAAATATAAAATCAAGTGTACAAGCATTTTTGAGCCGATTTCATAATTATTCCAAAATTAGGGTTTCTAACTTGTTTTAATTAATACGATCAATATAACATGCATGAATATTTTTCCTATGTATATTATGAATTAGAATGATGAAAAATGAGATACAAAAATACCCTTGATGATCCTTGATGATTTGATGAATTTATAGAATTCGGTTAGGTTTATTCGAACAAAAACGATACCACGATCGAACCAAGCTCTCTACAATCTTCCCACTATTTTTCCCACCTTCCTTGATCTCCAAAACACCTTAGAAAAATTGTCCTAACCCTTGAATAATTTTTATGCCGCCACTTTTGTATTTTAGGGTTTTCGGGTATGTTTTAGTTTTAGGGATTTAACAAATAAAATGTATAAAAGACTTATAATAGAATATTAGGCCGAATTTTTGGGCTTTCAAAATAGACTAAATCAGATTTTGTAACTTGCCAAAATATTTTGTAATTATCCTAATTTTATTTTATTTAATTTGTAAAGTAAAAATAAATAAATGTAATTAATTTCGGCATAAATTATATATACATAAACATTAATTATTTTTCTTATATAATATAAGGTATTTTAATCTTACATAAATTTTCATAATTGTCATATGTTGTATTTTTATAAATATCTAGAATTAAAATGAAATTTATTCATGCTTTTATGAAATTTTCTTGCATTAGGAGTATTTTGGTAATTTTACACTTGTTGAGATTTTTAGGTTTTACAATTTTAATGCTCCCCCTCAAATTATGAGGGAATTATATGGTGTTTGAGTATGTTAATTTGAAAAAATTTGAATTTACTTAGAAATTCTTGAAAATTCATACTCAAACACTATATATGCGTAATTTTTAAGTCTACACTACACATTTATATATTCACAAGATTATTATGTACGAGGTTTGACCTGAATGATGAGAAAATCATATGATAGAATCATATGGTTCTTTGTAGCAGTCTTAGGTCTTCCTCGTAGTCTCTCATAAGAGGTTGTCTTAGCTTTCCCCTAAATCAGCAATCCTTTCTTGAGTAGATTCAAACATTTCTTGCAAGCCGCATCAAGCAGTCTTAATGTATAAAGCCCAGATATCCGAAGCACACAATTAACTCTTTCAAGAATTTGATACCGCAACACCAAAGTCAATTAAGTCTCGGATGTCATAATTATCTCCTCTAAGTAGTCAAAATGATAACACCTAAGTCAACTAAGTCTCAAATGTACTCATTTCTTTCTGCAGAATACTGACAAACTTAAGGAATCATCATACTTATCAAAACTATGTGTACCTCTTTTGTCAATTAATTCTACTCCTTTTAAAAATAAGCTTAGTGATTAACTGATTGGGTAAAACATTAATTGAATCAGAAAGAGCTCTTCTCACATTTTAAATAATTATTCTCCAAACACTTCCCCTTGGGAACTCAAATAATGCATACTAAAAAATAACTAGATATCTCTTCCCCCATGTGGATGAAATAGTACACTCGAAAGTAACAAGTTAAAACACTTCCCCTTATGACATTTGTCTTCCCGGAATGACCTAATATGAGAATAGGGTATGAATTCTATCATGTGTACTCATTATCTTTCTTGTATATCTATTCCTTCCCCCTTGCTGGTTTTGATACCTCAGAATCAGCAAAACCTAGTGCGCACATATACTTGAGATCGTGTTTGAAGAATTGATAAGCTTAAATCGATTCCGTGAGAATCAACTTCAAGGAATTTAAAACTATGAAAGTATTTCCAAGCATTCCTAAGTCTTTTACAAACTATGAGGTGTTAGCAATATTGATCGAATGTCGTTTAAAGCCTATACTCACTAGGTCTTATATTTCAAATAAGTCCCTAAAGTTTGAAACAAATGACATTTAAAGCTCTTGTAGTTAATATAAATTAACTCCCCTTGAAATTGTTATCCGTTATTATCAACAACTTTATCCGTTTGTTCCGTGACTTATTTTGAAAGACCGTTTTAAAAGATTATTTGATGACACATTCTCCCCCTAAAATAATGATCCGTTTTCTATGTAAAGAGCTGTTGTCATTGTTTGAGTAGTCGATTTGTCTTTGAAAAACTTGTTGTGATTACTGAAACCACTCATTCATTGTGAAACCAACTTTTTACCAATAAAAATAAGATTTCTCTTATTTTGACAGATAAATGCACTGACACGTACACTCATTGTATATAGGAAGCACGGGTTGTGTTGCAAAGTAAACACAAGCCTTTGCATGGTCATAAAGTAGACCATGCCCGAAAATAAATTCCCATTATGAGGTCAAGTTTCCTTTTTGACGGAATACTTGCCTTTAAGATGATGACCGGGTTGCTATCTGAAATAAAAGCAAGCCATATTTGGCATGTTTTGAAAAATTTTGAACTTCTGCGCGAACTTCATTTACAGCTTCTTATCATTATTAAATGACATTTCTAAGACCGTAAATGTTATCGATTTTCAAAAGACATGCATTATTACCTCTTTTTGAATTTTTCTTATTTTTTAATTTTTTTCTTTGGTTTTATATATTTTATATTTTTGTATTTTGATTTTTTAAAAGTTTTCTAAAAATGAAAAATCTTTTTGGTTTTTATGGTTTTTAATATATATACATATGATACAAGGATATCAGTAGGTACACCCACTATCTTCAGCTTATTGCCAATGTTATCAGTATCTCAGGCGTAAACTTCGCATTCCCAGATTGTTGATCAGAAATTCAATTCTTTCTCTGCATAGGGGTTTATTAAGATGTCCGCTAGCTGATATTCCGTGTTTGCAAAGTTAAAGCTATACTACTTCATTATCCACTTGCTTTTGAGTTAAAGTGGATCTGTTGTCATTATGCTTCGATCGAGAATGATGACATTGTTGCAGCATAAGGCAATAACGCTTTTGTTATCACAGTACATTAGAATTTTATTGAATCCAAGGCCATAGTCGATAAGTGATACTCCGTATTGACAAAGTAAAGCTCTACTACTCCATTCTCCACTTGCTCTTTGATGAAGTGGAATCTGATGTCAATATGCTTTGATCGAGAATGTTGAACATTGTTGCAGCATAAGGCAATAGCGCTTTTGTTATCACAGTACATTGGAATTTTATTGAATCCAAGACCATAGTCGGTAAGCTGTGATCTCATCCAAAGGACTTGAGCACAACAGCCAGACAAGGCTATATATTCAGCTTCCGTACTGGATATCGCAGCGCTTTTCTGCCTTTTTGATGACCAGCTAACAAGTCTGTCTCCCAATAATTGCATACTTCCAGATGTACTTCGTCTAGTATCTTGGCAACCCGTGTGATCAGCGTCTGCATAAGGGTGCCAACCATTCTACGATAGTGTGTAGGGTCAACGACTTTCCCTTATGGATCTTCATCCAGTTTGAATTTCTCCACCATGGGAGTATCCACGGGGTCGCTAGATTCCATACCATATTTTTTCAATGATTCTAGAGCATATTTAGACTGGTTTAAAAAGATGCCTCTGGGACTTTGTGAAATCTGTAGTCCTAGAAAAAATGATATTTTGCCCATCATCGACATCTTAAACTTTAAACACATTATTTTTGAAAATTGGTCACATAGTTCAGGTGTAGTAGACGCAAAGATTATATCATCAACATAGATTTGTACCAGGAGAATGTCTTTGCCTTGTCTTCTGATGAACAATGTGGGATCCACGGTTCTTGAAGGTCTTGTGGAGAGAAAAGCATCGTAGTAACAGGTCTTTATTTTGAGAGAAAATAAAGCTTGTTCATGGAGTTGGAGTCTTGTGGAAACAGGTCTTTCGAGTTCATCGATTATGTTGTCTAAAGGATGATCCTTGGTCCATTTGGTAACGTGTTCAGAGTAAGGAGCAGTCGTGTGCACAATAGTAGGAATAACATTCGAAGAAGAAGATGCTTCAGAGACGTTTTCTGGAATTGAAATGCCAAAGAACGGATCATTATTCATGTGTGCAACATCTAAGTTATGATTATCTTCTTCAACATCGTTAGGAATGATAGGAGATTGAGTGTCTAGTGTTGTTTGTGAGTTACTAGGTGATGGTGCATCTTGGTCAACAGTTGTTAAGGAAGGTAAACCGGTTGATGCAGCAGGTTCTGGAGCTACTACTTCAGCAATTGGAGCAATGACTTCAGGGGCTAGGCGATCAACACTCGATAGAGGGTTGAGTAATTCATCAAGCAGTGGTTGAAACAAAATATCCCAATCAGTTCTTGAAGGTGGTACAAACGGTGTTGAAGGAGGAGGGTTTGGCACGAGTCCTGAACTGATTGTTGCAGGAGTCATTTCATGAAGTGCGAGTCCTGAACTACTGTATTCAAAAGCCATCGCAGTTAGCTCATCAAAATCTACATGAATTGTTTTGATGATTCGTCTGGTACGTCGGTTGTAAATTTGAAATTCCTTCTTTGTGGGAGCATAGCCAATGAAAATACCAATATTAGCTTTTGGTTGTAACTTTCCCAAGTTCTCGCTATCATTTGTCGGATAACACAATGCACCAAATACATGGAAGAATGATAAGTCGGGAAGTATGTCATGTAAAAGCTCATATGGTGTTTTACCGTGACGAAGACGTATGATGGAACGATTTTGGGTGTAACATGCGGTAGCAACTGCTTATGCCCATAAGAATAAGGGAGCTTTTGCATAAATCAACATTATGCGGGCAGCTTCAATTAGCGTACGATTACGTCTTTCAATGACACCATTTTGCTGTGGAGAGCGAGCAACAAATGTTTCATGAGAGATGCCAACCTGCTCATAATATTCACGCAAAGTTTGATTAACAAATTCAGTTCCATTATCTGTTCTGATGCGTCGGACGAGTACTTTAAGCCGCACTTAGATCATCTTGAGAAACTTGATTATGAAATATGGAGCTTCATCTTTTGATCTTAAGCACTTAACCTGTGTAAATCGAGAGTAATCATCTACAATGACGAGGATGTACTTCTTTTCATTAACACTTGCGACACGCATTGGACCACAAAGATCCATGTGCAAAAGATAGAGTTTTTCTTGGTTGGTGTCTTCAGATTTAGGTTTGTGGGGTTTCTTCTTGCTTTTACCCATTGCACAAGCAGAACACAAATGGTCCTTTTCAAATTTTAGCTTATGGAGACCTCGAATAAGACCGTTTCTGGCTAAGTGGTTGAGTGCACCAAAGTTCAGATGAGACAGACGTCGGTGCCATAGCCAGGACTTAGTCTTTGAAGCTTTTGACAAGAGACGTATAGGAGAGGACGCCATCATATCTCCAAGAGACAGAGTATACAGATTGTTGCCTCGAGATCCAGTCAATAGATCAACACCTTCTAGATTACGTATGAAGCAGGTGTGTTGACGAAAAGCAACTTTAAGGTTCGAATCACAGAATTGCCCAACAGAGAATAAGTTATGTCCAAGTCCTTCCACGTAGTAAACCCTTGAGATCGTAACATTCCCAATCTGATAATCACCATATCCCAATATCTTTGCCACGTGATCATTTCCGAATTTGACTGTACCCAGAAACTTATTAACGAAATTGGTGAGCTGAGAGCGATCTCCGGTCATATGCTTGGAGCAGCCAGAGTCTAAATACCAGAGAACAATTTGGACAACCTGCATTCATCAAGAGAGGAAGATGGAACATTGGAAACTATGGATCCCCAAGATGTATTGGGTTCCTTATTGTTAGCAGATATAGATTTAACAATCTTAGGTTTGCTAACGGGAACATCAGTTTTAGATTTCCTAGGTTTCATTGAGTAAACTAATGTTGTTACAGGCTTAGGTGTATCAGATTTTAAAGCAGTTGGTTTCCTAAGGGGCACTTCAGCAGTTGTGGTAATCCTAGTTAAAAGGCACGCACTTCCTACTATAGTGAAGGTCCGACCAGTAGGTCTCCAAATGTATCCAATATTTGTGAACACTTTTCCAGTTGGTTTCCAAGCTTTTCTCTTTGAATTTTTCTTAACAGATTTAGATTTAGCACGAGCATTCACATCATTGATAAAATCAAGAACACACAAATCATGATTATCAAAAAGCATGCAACCATTACACTTAACACATAAAGGTTCAGAATTTGCATTAAGCTTGGAATGCTACACATTTGCATTTCCTTTAGGTTTAACAACACTATTCTTATTTTTCAAACTAGATTTAACTGTCCTAGGGTGGGCTTCTACTTTATTCTTCAGAGTACTACTTGATGTTTGCAGAATCTTATCTTTCTTTGTATTGCCTGAGGACTGTGATCCGCTAGCACTAGTAGATGGTCTTACTCCTGTAGAAGACAACGCAGGTTTGTTAGAAACTAGGTTTGATGAAGAGGCTGTGTTTGTGTTTCCTGAGGTTGTGACTAGCTCAGTGAATCTAACACTTTTGTCCTTGTTCTTTAAGAGACTATGTTTGTGTTTCCTGAGGATGTGACTAGCTTAGTGAATCTAACTCTGTGTTTGGGTTACAGCCACTAATTTTTCACCAGAATTGTTGATACTAGGGCAGGTTTGACTGATGTTTGTAAGCAACTCCTAAATTCGTTTAGTATATCTACAGGCAGATTCTAAGGAATGATCTAGTGGATAACTTGATTTAACATGTTCAACTAGGTCCCTAAGAACTGTAGCTTCTTCCTGAGTGTGCTTAATATAGGCAGAGTGAGCTGTCCTAGGATTCAACAATTTAGGGGTTATTGGTTCCACATCAATCTTAAGTATCTCTGGATCAATAGTGTGTTTTGTAACACCATTATCAACTACAACCTTTCCTTTAAGTTTCCTTAATTCGTTCTTGAGAGCTGTAATGACCAAAAAAATTTCCTGAAGACTAACATTTAAATCAAATATTTCCACAGACTTTAGATTGACTTGATTAATTAACATATCACATTGTTCTTTTTATCGAATACGTGCTGGTTTAATCGAGTCATAAAGTTGCTTATAGGTCTATTTCAAATGTTCATTCTCAGCAATAAGACTTGACACCTATGATCCAATTCGATATTTATCGTTTTAATCTCCTCTAAGTCCTTTTTGATCTTATCCTCATTCATTTTTCCACTTAGAGATTTTATTCTCTCCTTCAACTTTATTATGACTGTGTCTTTCTCTTGCGACTAAGCTTTCAATTCATTTAATTCAAAATATTGATCAAAACTTAGAGCACTTTGATTTGAAACAGAATTGTCTCTTTGAAAAATTTCCTGATTAAGTTGAGTATTGATAACGCCTAAATTATACATGTTTTCGGCGGCGTTATTTGTGTTTATTTTATCATTTCTCGTGAACTTTTGGTACTTAATTAAGCTTGAATTGCTTATAGTTTCATGATTCGTGGTATAGCATACACTTATATAGCAACCCTAATACAGATCCTAACCGAATGCCCTTGACCAAGGCAAAAGGTCAAATTCCACAAAAGGATAAAATACACAGATCAGAATCAAGATAAAAAGATTCGGAAGAGATATTCCCGGGATCGTAATGTCCCAACGAGGCGTGCATTGAAGGTAATCCAGGTTTGATGATAAATTGCGAATGATGGAGAATAATTAGTATATGATGGAAAACACTATATAATTACAACTAAAAATTAATTAAAATAAAACCTATTTAAATCTACGGGAAACAGATATAGGAAATGGGGATCTTAAAAACTACGGGAAACAAAATTAGTTATAGGGAAATCCTAAAATTAAATCTATACTAAAATACGGGGAACAGAATCATGTATCGGGAAACCTAAATACTAAAAATTAAGAAAATAAATGCTAAATTAAATAAAAATAAAAAATTAAATTCTAATTAACTTAATTTGAAATAAAAAAAAAATATAATTAAAACGAGGTCGTTTGAATGCTAAACGAAAAGAAACGGTAAAACGCACTCGGTAAAACGGGTCTAAGACTGAAAATTTATAAAAAAATTCAACCATACTAAATGTTATATATTTCCTGAACACTAAATGACAAAAGAAAATTTATAAAAAAGAAAAATAGTTTTTATTAATTTCTGATTTTTTATGAATTATAAAGATCAAAACAAATAAAAACTAAGAAAATAGAAAAAGACAAAAACATAAAAAGTCATAAAAATTCTGAAAAATCAAATTAAATAAAGAAAAAAGTTAACAATTCAAAAATATAAAATGCCTAAAAGTTACTGAATAAATTAAAAGTAATTAAACTAATTAAAATTAAACCTAATTTATATTAATTAAATTAAATAAACTAACAAAAGTTAACTATAGGGACTAACAGTGAAAGGACTGCAAGGACTAACGGGGCAATAGGGTAGTTAACCACAGGGACTAACAATACTAACTATAAAATAGAAAATTACACAATTGGTCCCTGAGTTGGACCCCGATTACAAAGCAAGTCCAAACAGCTTATTATCAAAAAGCTATAAAAGCAAAGTTGTTAAGGGGCTCAAGGGGAGTCTTTTTTGTAAAAGCACTTATGCTTTTTACTCACTAAATAAGCTAGAAACTTGAGGTTTTGGACTGACAGAAGCTTAATAAGCTTATAAGCTTATTTTTCTTTCTTTTGGGGATTTAAGCTAACAAAATAAGCTAAAACTTATGGGAAACAGTTAATAGGGAGAGGGGAGTCCTAAATATAAGCTAAGGAAATCTAATAAGCCCTAAAATAAGCTGAAATCTTAAATAGCTATATTGACAGATTATTATAAAAACAGAAAAATGGATACTTAAGGCCTAAATTAAGCTAACCTAGAAAGGGAGATAAGCTATAAGATTTTGGGGACTTATAGGGTATCTATTAAGCTACATTAAAAAGCAATAAAATCCTAGAGCTTAGTTATGAAATAAGCTAGAAAAGTGGGGTGAATTTAGGTGCTCAGCACCAGGGGAGCCCAAACAGTGGACAAGGAGCTTATTTTGGCTTATTGAAATAAGCACATCAGTGATTTTTAGCCATAACCAAGCACAAACAGATTAACAATGGAGGCAAATGAGCTTATTTTCAAAGTTTGGTTTATTAATGAGGACTTAAACCTGCTGAATTTTGAGGTGGAAGTTCAATGTTTCAAAAGAAAATGCATACCACCTTTTGACTCATACTTGGTCAACTTAAAGGGACAGAACAAGGGATGTTTTATTTGGCTAGTTTATGACTTAAATGACACAACAAAGGTGTGCTTAAAGCTGTGTCAACAGCTTAAGCTTTTAAGCACAATGTAAACTTATGAATTTTGGCATAAAAAACAAATGACCCTTAAAAACTTATTTTTAAACTAAAACTTGGAATTATAATGGCTTAAATGAGCCTACACACTCAGCCAAGAATGGCTGAGTGCCTTTGACCCATGGTGGTGCTCAAACTGACCCATTTTAAGTCAGTGCCAAACACCCCTTTAATTTATAATTTCGGGTTTTTTATCTTTTTTTGTGAAGAAAGGGCCAAGTAATGAGCTTGTAAGTAACTTTTTAACAATTATCAAACCTTCTTACACACTTAAAACACAATCAAAGAGCTGAGATTTAGACTTTAAATTTTTGATAATAACAATGTCAAGAACTTTAAACCTTTTTTATTAAAAACAGAAAATTTACAACATAAAACTTTAAATAAAGCTGAATTACATTAATTATTTAAAAGAAAGACTAGAAATGAAATTAAACTAAAAAAAACATAGTAAAAATTGGTTGATTCTTCGGCTTGCTCTTTTTTCTTTTATAGCAGCTCAAAGTCTTTCTTTGGTCTTGGGTTGTGTTTGCTGCGAGAGTAGGAAGTCTCCAAAGCAATCCTAGCCTTCCATTGGCCTTACAACATTCTCAGCCATCGATGGGGGTGCGGGTTTTTGTGTATTATGATCTGGAAAAGTTATAGGGGTAATGGGGAGGTGGGAAATGAGCTGGGAGATGTACTAGGGGTGGTGGTTTGGCCTAGAAACCATGGGAGAGGCGGTTTGGGTTTTGGCGGTAAACGGGTTGAGGTACAGTTATGGTTCAGGTTTTAAAAGGAAAGTTTGGGGAAGGTGCAAAAGCACCCCCCATCTTTCGTTCTCTTTTCATTTTCTTATAAGCCGAAAAACTAGTTATAAACTGAGTTTAGAAAGTGACGCATTTGGTCCCTGCGTTTGTATAACAAAAGAATAAAGAGAGTTTTGGGAAATTGCAAATCCAGTCCCTGCTGTTTAAATAAAAGAAAGAATTGCCATTTGGCAGTTTTAGTCCCTCTCTTTATTTCACCATTTTTCTTTTATAAAACACTTTAAAAAATGACAGTTTAGCCCCTTGAGGTTTATAAAAATTGTTTCTGGGCCAGTAATGGGCTTGGGTTTGTGTATTGGGCCCAATTGGGTTTATTTGGGCCCAATAAGGTTTGTGGGCTTGTATTGGGCCCAATTGAGTTTGGGTTTTGTGTGTACAATGGCTGAGATTGGCTGTAACTGGGCTAGGATTGGGCCTTCAAAGTCTTCACAGTCTTTGTCAAATGCACACAAATGGGCTGCTGTAATTGATTGAGGGCCCATTTGGTCTTCACAGTCTTCATAATTATACTATTGGGCTTTCCCGGCCCATCAGATGGGTTAAGATTGCATCTAATAGTATTCTTCAGTTCCGGCTCCGGTTTGACTGCTGATTCTTTAGTATTGACTCTGACTTTGGTATTTTTGGACTTTGGCCTTGATTTTGCACAGTCTTTTCCATTCCATGCTCAGTTTTGTCATTTTGGCTTGGTTTTCTGTCTTTTTTGATGATATCCACTTCCTGCACAATACAAATGCAAAACAAACATATATTTGGCAGTTTTTGTCTGTTTTTGGTCATTTAAGCTCATTTTTGAAGGTAAAAGATATGTGTAATTAAGCACTTATCAATACACCACACAAAAAACGAAACACGAAGCTGCGCAACTTCATCTTCGTTAAAATGGCACAACACTTATAGCAAAGTGCGAATAAACTATAAACAAAAATCAACCAAGCATACCAAGCAACTAGTAACCAACCTTTTAGACTTTCGACAAGGGGTAAGGATAGGCTAAATGTTATATATTCTTGTATTTTTTATATTTTTCTGGACTAGAAAAGTTAATAGAATGGCTCAGCGGTTTAAACTAGGGGTATCTAGCACTAAAGATGAGTGCTACAAGAGTGGTTTATTTAGGTGGTTAGCTAATCAGTGTAATTAGCTAAAAGAATAAATAATGTGTTAAATGGATGGGCTAATTTGGTTTAAATCCTAAGTTGCCTCTTTATCACATAAAAATACCTATATCACCAGAACGTGATCTCACTACGGTCACGTAATGATTGTCAAGCACAAGTTTTAGAATCAATAAATCATCGACACTGATTATGTCGTTGTGTGGTGTTAATTTTATGATTTCAAGTTTTAAATTTATATTTTGCTGACTTAACCAAAAACAACACTTTAACGGGCAGTGTACCCGGTCGATGAGAGTTTC
>BQNB010038464.1:0-38012 GCA_026074375.1 Tanacetum coccineum | reverse complement strand
TTGAATTAATAACCGAATAACATCAACCGAATTAGGGATTAAAACCCCTAATCAAACCGAAATACCACTTGGACCGAACTAAGCACCTGAAACCCTTTAGGGTTTTTCTTCTTCGAACCAAAAACACCACGAACACCTTGTGTTTAATACTTGTAACGTCGAGCTAGTAGGAAACAAGAGAGGATGAATAAACCTTGAGGTTTAATCGAATATGGATGTGGAGTAACAACCAAAAACCAAAAACCTTTTGAAAAGGTTTTGAGAAAATCGGTGGGAATGGAAAACAAAGAACCAAATATGATTTGAGGAATTATAGATTTGATGTGTGTAGAATGAACTAGGGGAGAGGGGTATTTATAAGCCCTTAACCCTAGTTGTGATAGACATAGGAGACAAGTCACAAGTCAATCACAATTTCTCTTCCACCTCCTTATCCAAAACTAGTTCTTCAATATATTCCTAGTTAATTCAGAATGCTTAGGGAATGCTAATCAAACACAGAGTTACATGAAACTACTAGCTGGCAACAATCCGATATTCCTAGTTAATTCAGAATGCTTAGGGAATGCCAAAGCCTTTGTGAAAGGGTCAGCTAAATTATCATCTGTGTCAATCTTTTCTATCTTTACATCACCCATCTTAATGGTCTCGCGAAGATAGTGAACTTTTACGCGAAAATGTCTTGCACCTTTAGTGACTCTATCATCTTTCGCTATTGCTATGGCTCTAGTACATACTTATTGGTTCTTCAATTGAGGGAACAATGCCAAGCCCATAAATGAATTTACGAATCCATACAACCTCCTTCGATGCATCAAAAGCAGCGATATATTCAGCATCTGTAGATGAGGTTGCAAAAATACTTTGTTTTATACTTTTCCAGTCAATAGCACCTCCATTTAGAACAAACACATATCCAGTCTACGACTTTAGGTTGTTAGAATCCGTTAGATATCCAGCATCAGTGTAGCACGAAACTCTAAGCTCTCGTTCCATATTACCTCTATATACCAGAAACATATCCTTAGTATTGCGAAGATACTTAAGAATATTTTTAACAGTAGTCCAGTTTTCTTCACCCGGATTCTCTTGAAATCGGCTTGTCATGTTCTGTGCGAACGCAACATCAGGACGAGTACATCTCACAGCATACATAATAGATCTTACAACCGAAGCGTATGGAATATTTTGCATGCGTTGTTTCTCAGCAGGCGTTGAAGCACCTTGTGACTTACTCAATTTAAGCTTTTCTTGCACTGGGATCGTTCCACGTTTGGAATTTTTCATATAAAACCTTTTCAAGATTTTCTCAATGTAAGCACTTTGACATAAACTAATTAACCGCTTTGACCTATCATGGTAGATCTTGATTTCAAGAATATATGTTGCTTCCCCTAAATCTTTCATAGCAAAACTTATTCCAAGATAGGATTTTACATCTTGTAACATTGGAATGTTATTTCCCATGAGTAATATGTCATTGACATATAGAATTAGGATAGCCACATAACTCCTACTAGCTTTTAGGTATACACATGGCTCATTAGGATTTTGAGTGAAACCAAATTTCTTGATTTCATCATCAAATCGCTTATTCCATTGCCTTGATGCTTGCTTAAGTCCATAAATGCAACGCTTAAGTTTGCATACATGGTTAGAATATTTTGGATTCACAAAACCCACAGGTTGCTCCATATAGACTTCTTCGAAAAGATGTCCATTGAGGAAGGCGGTTTTGACATCCATTTGCCATATCTCATAGTCATAGTACGCGGCTATAGCTATGAGAATCCTTATAGCTCTTATGTCTGCAACAGGAGAAAAGGTTTCTTCATAATCAACCCCGTAGGTTTGAGTGAAGCCCTTTGCTACAAGACGAGCTTTAAAGATGTAAACTGCACCATCCATGTCAGTCTTTTTCTTGAAGAGCCACTTGCTATCAACGGTTTTAGCATTGGGAGGAAGCTCAACTAAGACCCATATATCATTGTCTTTCATGGATTGCATTTCCACATTCATCGCATCAAGCCATTTCTTGGATTCAGGATCCAGCAATGCAACTTTATAGTTAGCGGGTTCACTGAGATCCCCTAACTTATGTTCCTCAGCATCGATGTATAAACACAATCGATCTGTGGGACGGCTTGTCCTTGTGGACCTATGAATGGGATTGATATCACTTTGAGGTTCATCAATTTCTTGAGCACCTCTTTGCATGATTAAGCTAGTGTCTACAGAAGGACTTTCGTAAAAAAAATTCTTTATCTTCTTGAATTTCTTCAAGATCTCCCACACTACGAGAGACCCACTTGCTTTCAATCCAGAGCTTATACTCAAAGAACTCAAGCATTCCACACAAACACTTTATTCACAGATGGCTGTAGAAAGAATATCCCATTGTTTCCTTTGGGTATCCTATGAAGATACTCTAAAAGATCTAGATCAAGTTTTTGTCAGGTTTGGTAAAGTCTATCATGCTTAACAATGCCTCACAACCCCATACTCATAATAAGACAAGCTTAGGGCTTGCCCTTAGCCATATCTCGTATGGTGTCTTATCAACCTTCTTAGATGGAACCATGTTGAGAATGCGTGCAGCAGACTCAAGTGCATAATCCCAAAAGGACTTAGGTAGAGTAGTTTGACTCATCATGAACGAACCATGTCTAGCAGTGTTCGATTTCTCCTCTCTGACACTACCATTGTTCTGTGGCTGTAGGGAGTGAGAGCGAATGGGCATGATCCCATGCTCCCTTAATGATCCACAAACTCATGACTCATATATTTCACCTCCATACGATCAGAACGAAGTGACTTAATTGGTCTTCCCGAGTTGGTTTTCCTACTTCCGTTTGAATACCTTAAGGTTTCAAACACTTTCATGTTTATGTTCAGCAAGTAAACAACCATAACGACTGAAATCGTCAGTGAAAGTAACAAGTAGCTAGCTCGTGTCTTGACACTATTCTAAATTGCCACAAACATCGGTGTGTATTAGTCCAAGTAGATCTTTAGCCTTTTCATTCCATTGATGTGAATAGGGTTTTCTAGAGCGCCATCTTACCAGACAAGCAATGAAACACATTTTTCCTAATGACTCAATGTCAATAAATTGATAATTCCATCATGTTGCAACTTTTCAATGCGTTTTCTTGCTAATGTTCCATGACGACAGGGCCGACAAGAGAGAAGATCTAAATTTTAATTTTGGCTCTTTTATTGGTAATAGCATACATAGAACTATCGTTTGTATTAGAACAAGACATATCAATTTCAAAAATGCCATCCCGTGGGACAGCCATAAAATAAACTAGATTATTCTTTGAAACTGAAATAACATTGTTATCATCAAAACGATTAATAAATCCATCGTCAAACAAACGCGAAACTGAAATAACACCTCTAGTAATAGAGGGAGCATAATGACAATTGTTCAAGACAATAACTAATCCACTAGGGAGCTCTAAATGATAAGTTCCAATTGCTTCAACGGCTGCACGATGACCATCGCCCACGTACAGACTCAAAGCCCCTGGTTTCATCTCCTACATCCCGTAACCCTGAGTAGCTAATACAAATATGATGTACCACAACCATGTCATAAATACCAAGTATTTACTAGGGAATGAGTAGATTCTATGGTGAAAATACCTGAAGTGCTAGCTCCCTGAGATAGCTTCTTCTTTTTCATCAACTCGGTGAGATACACGGGACAGTTCCTTCTCCAGTGCCCAACTTCACCACATTGGTGACAGATGGCGTCCTTTGCTGGGTTATCCTTCTTAGGTGGTGGAGAAGTCTTAGGTTTAGGAGCAAATGGAACATTGTTATGAGCATAGCCCATCTTGTTCTTTCCTTTACCTTTACCTCCTCTACCAGCTTTGTGCGGTTTATTCTTTTGGTTTTTCTGAACCCTTCCTGCTCGTATTGCATGAAGTGCAGGATTAGCATCTTTCTTTGGCAGCGATTCTTCATGCAGCTTAAGCATGCAATGTAGTTCCATTTATCACGGTCTCCCCCATAGCCTGTGTACATATTGAAATTCTGCACGAAGCTGGTAAAATCCTTGTTGAGAGAGACTAAGATAAGACTCACTGCAAGATTTTGACCAACTGGTTGACCGAGTCGCTCCAAGTTTTCAATGTATGCCCTTCAACTTAAGACGTGGGACTAACCGGATTGACCTTCCTCCTGCCTGCAAGTGTGAAATTCTCTCACAGTCTGCAGAAGTTCCTGTTAGCTTGTTTGGAAAACATAGCTTATATTCCTGAGCATGTCATAAGCACCAAGATGAGCTAGATTTCGTTGGATATCTAGGTCCATGGTCAACAACATGAGTACAGCAACTTCCTTTTGGCCTTTAACCCATGCAGCATGAGCTGCAAGGTCCTCAGGAGGAATTTGCTCTCCAGGTTGTGCAACTGGTGCAGCAGGAATAGGATGCTCAAGGTAGTATTCCTTGTCTTCAGTTGAAAGTACCAAACGAAGTTGTCTGTACCAATCAATGAAGTTGGGTCCAGTGAGTTTTTGTTTCTCAAAGAAACTCCTGAATACCGAATTGTTTCCGACTGAGGTAGTCATCTACAAATAAAAGTTCAAACAATTTAGTATTTACGATAATTAAATTCTTATTAGAATTATCTACCCAATAATTTTACTAATTAAGACGAAGATCCAACCTGCATCCCAGTTTCTTATTACCCAAGGTCTGACCAGGATGTAAACAAGTGGGGCAAGAGGTAAGCGTCGAGCGTTAATTGCATTTTTAATGCAACTCTTAGATTTATGATACTTGTCAAAACATTAGTCAGCTTGTAATAATGTTAAGAGCATGTTTAGTATCATCTTATGCCTCGGGTCCAGGTCTGACAAGAGACCACGAATTAATTCGACCAAACAAACTTGTGAAAATCGTTCAAAGGTCTGACATAGACGAAATCACCATGGGTTGGTAATGGGTCCAGGGTCCTAGACCAAGAGAAACCAAACCAATTGCACGTGTTCTTCTACGATTTGGTGGACGATAGACTTAAAATTTTCTAGGGGTATTCACATAAATGTGTCAAAACGTGTACAAAGAAGCAACAAACGCTTTGTAAACACTTGTTTAAAAACATATATGTAAGCAGAGTTATGCTGATAATTTGAGTAATGATATTTTATGGGAATACTTATACCCTTTATCGTGTTATCACATGCCATGTCTACCTCAGCTTATGTTGATTCGGAGACTATCACCCAGGCTAACGGAGCATAGTGCTCCTGAGTGCCCGTTCCATTACCTGATGACCCTTATGTAGCGGTTAGGCAGGCACAGTTAGTTGATACAAATACTGAGTCAAATCTAGATGAGGCTCTCTCAGAGGCAGAGGAGTCGCAACCATTAGGCTCTAGAGTACCCCTTATGAGTGAGGAGTTTGAGGCTTCTGATCCGTCAGGTACTAGGACTGTTTCTCCCTATTCTTTAGTTTCATCGGATTCTACCACACCATTTTCACTCGATCATCCACTTACTCATGCTTCACCCACCCCTACACCCACCTGAGTTTCGTGCCACCATAGGACCGCACGTATGGCCGTGCATACTCAGTCGACCCTATCCCTAGGCATGCCAGCCCGAATAGCGGAGGCAGCTGCTTTATCCCCATCTTCCTTCCGTAAGAGTTATAGATCCTCTTACGAGACACCATCACCATCATCATCTCTGACCCTTCTAGTACGAAAGAGGTACCGAGGTACATCTGAGCTCATTGAGGATACTGAGGGTAAGAGCTCGAAGCTAGATTCTGAGAGAGATGGATCAGAGGATGAGAGTTCGGATTCGGATAACGAGGGAGAGAGAGTCATGGTTTAGATTCTGATGGTCAGGGTTTAGATGATGAGGGTCAGGGTTTAGAGGACGAGGGTCCTAGTATGGAGGAGGAGGAGGAGGCTACACCTGAGGGTCAGCAGCAGGTAGTTCTGGTTGTTAATACAGCCACAAGCGAGCCTTTAGGTCTTGGATACGGGGCGGCTAGAAGGCGTGCCCTTGAGTCAACTGAGGAGATAGAACCTAGTACGTATGAGGTAGGGCAAAGCTCTAGGTCTGTGTCAGAGCAGGAGGGAGTAGAGTAGATATCTGTATTTAGACAGCCCACCCTTGTTACATGGGTAGATCCCGAGGATGGCAGGGTTTACACCGACATTCCGACTTATGCACCACCAGCTGCACCTGTTCAGACACTGCCATCTCCTGAGTGGTCGTCTGGTTCCTTGCTAGTATCACCATCATCCCCAGTAGTCCCATCACTTATAGCTTCGCCAGTGACTACCCCAGCAGCCACCATATCGGTAGATGAGGATCAATTTTAGAGGTAGGGGCACAGTTAGAGCTTCACGAGAGCATACTCCATGATCACACCCAGCGTTTGGATGCGCTACCACCTACTTTGTTCGAGGGTTATGACAGGATTTGAGGGAGTTGTATACTAGGTCAGGGGTGGTTAGAGATGAGATCTTTTTGCAGAGGTATAGGTTCAGGAGTTTAGAGCGAGAGCAGGAGAGAGCTACGATGACATTTAGTGCTATATGGAGGCCGATATTAGCTTTAGAGGCATGGGCAGGTCAGACTGATGCCTAGAGAGCAGCTCTATGGCATGCTATATATGATATTCAGAGGGAGAACCATGATTTAAGGAGGCAGATTGCTGAGGAGAGACGTGAGCGATTGGAGTTGACAGATCATGTTGCTAGGATGAAGAGGAGATAGGAGTCTGGAGGGGAGTAGTAGACTATATGAGATTCATGATTAGGAGTTGTACACCACTAAACTGTGTAGCTTCGGTTAGTGTTAGATCTAAATAGAGTAGTCTCAGTGGTAGTAGTTATGAACTGATTAGTATCAGTCGATAGTTGATCCTTATCGAAATCATAGTTATGATGGTAGTAGAATGATTTGTACGAAATTTGAAAATCAATGGATGGTAGTACGTTTTATTACATGAGTTAATACGTTCAGTACTTGGGTACATAGTTGTCTATGCTGGTTGGTGACATGGTTCGTCACTCACCTCGGATAGGATTTCTATTTTTATGAGACCTCTCACGCGCTTATTCAACACCTATGTGGAACTTGAAAAATATTCAAGTGACATGCCAAACAGTTGTGTTGGAAGAACACAGAGTTAAGTAAACCTTTGTGTAGTCGCGAGGAGACTTGGCCATAATCGTAGTAAGCTAAGTTGGAATCTGATTTCGATCATAGTGTGACCCCGGTGAATATTCTAAATTCTTAGTGGGTTGGAACCCAAAGTACCTGAAGCAAGTAATATCTACTAGCGAGAGTCTATACTTTTGATAAGCAAACCTTAGATGATCTTGAAAGAGCGGTGCAAGAGTCGTGATGTGTGGGACATATACCTCTTGGAGGACTAAACCCACTGAATAGAACAACCAAAGGGCTAGATGTCGTCAAATGGTTTAAGAGTTCGGTTGTCACGTCGAGGACTGGATCATATCCGGACACCCGACCGAATAGGTAACCCAAAGGTTAGGAAGAACTATTCAGTTGAGGGGATAGTAGAAAAGACTAACATGTTGTGTGAGACAAGATCTAGATAGATCATAAGGAAGTGTAAGGACTGAACGTTAGAACTAATTCTCTAGGGGGATCGAAAGAAACCTCGCTTGAAGAGACTGAACCGGTAGAGAACCAGTGTGCTATGTTGAGGAATTAAAATTTTTGTCGTTGTTGTACTTGATGATTTGAGCTGAATTTCAGGGCAAAATTCCTTTAAGGGGGTTAGACTGTGATAATCGATAACCTTTCTTGGGTCTTAAGTATTATAAAATATTATAATTATGTCGGAGTCTTTTGATTTTGTCAGTTTTCTTGGGGGAAGCTGAAAAGTTGACTTCGGTTGACATATTTTGCGTGAAACGGTTACGGTTTAACCGGGTACAAAAAGAGTCTTGATTCGTAGGTGAATCACTTTTGATTCATCTTCCCGTGTCGGAGTATTCATGTTGTTATTTTGATGCGTTTCGGGAAGTTTTCTCGCGTTCCGCGAAAATCGTCACGTAGCGCGTACCGGCACGACAGTTAATTGGAGAACGGGTTTAACAATCGGGGGTGAATTTAACAAACTTATTTGATAGGTAATTTCGTAATTTGAAGTAATGTTTGCCTGGAACGCAAATCGTTGAGGTGTAAATTAAAAGTTTTTAGAAAACAAGTGTTTTTCGTGAAATTTGGTAAAAAGTCCGAAATGATCGTGAAAGTGAAATTTGTGAAAGAATCTAAAATGACAAGCCATAATTTGAGATTTGAGATATTTGTTTAAACTTGTGAGAAGGGTTTCGGTTGAATTTAAACTAAACTCGTAATTTGGTTTCAACGCGTCCGACAATGGTCAAAATGAATTTTGGGGAGTTTGGTTTGGAAGTATGTCGTGTAAATAACCTAGGTTCATGGAAAAGTGATTTTAAGTTCAATAAAAATACTAAAGAACTTTGGGTGACGTTTTAAAGTGATGAATTTTGAGTTTTAAATAAACCCGACACAAAAAGAGGCAAGCCCGAGCTCCCTTGGATACTTGGCCGGTTAAGACAAGAAGGGAGACAAGAAAAAAAAATTATCTACATGGTCCAAATACTAGTACATATAATTTTGTCACCACCCTAAACACACACTTTGCATAAGTTTTGAGATCACTTTTATTTCCTTCTTGCTCTCTTGCTTGGCCGAACACTCTAAACACACAAAATCATACATTTTTGTTAAACTTTAATCAAGAACTTAAAGGTGTAGAAGTATTGGGTTGATTCTACTATTTGGGTTATAAATTAAACTACGTTTGGGTAGTCGGTTTGCATTTCGTCTCGCTTTTCAAACCTTTTTGGTAAGTTTTCTAAAAGACTAAAAATAGTTGTACTTTTATGATTGTTGTGATGAGCTTATGTTAGTTGTACAAGTCGTTTGTTAAAAAAATCAAACACAAAAATTTGAAATGGAAAGAAATAGGGTGCGTTTGGTTGACGTGGTCACAAGAGGGGAAAGAACAAAAATAGTCACTTTTATATTATGGTTGTGTTGGTAAGACAACTTTTGTGTCAAGAGCTTATTTTGGTACATAGCTTAATAATAAGCTCATTTAGGGCTTATTTGGTTTTTGTAGGCCTTTGTTGGTTTCGGCAAAAGAAAGAAAAGAAAAAGGGGTATTGGGCTTGGCCCATTTGGTTGTTTCGGCTTATTTATAGCTTATTCGAGCTTATGGCTTATTTATTTTGGGCTTATGTTAGTTTCGGCTTATATTTGGGGCTTATAGCTTTTATTGATTTCGGCTTATATTGGCTTATGGCTTATTGGGTTTCGACTTATTAGATTCAGCTAATTGGGTTTCGGTTTATATTGGGCTTATATATATATATATATGTGTGTATATATATATATATATACCTATATATTATATATATTATTATTATATATATATATATATATATATATATATATATTGGATTTAGACTTATAATTCGATTTTGGGCCTATGTTTTGACTTCGGCCTAACAAAGAATGAATATTAGTATTTTCTTTTATAAGTATCCGGGCTAATTATAAAACCATAATGGGCCGTAAGGCCCAATGATAAGAAAAGGGACTAATTGACTCAAATTAGATTTAAAATGGTTATGTTGGACTTAACGAATGCTATCGAACTAACATTGGGCTTTTAGGCCCAATAAAGAAAAAATGGGTAACCTAGACTTTTTAGATGGATAGATTGGTAAACGGATATTTACGAAAGTGGAAAAAATGGATTAATTTTAGTTATGATTGAGTGAGCGATATGTAAACATGGACTTTTGGCATTTTGTCAGAACTTTGGAAAATTTTAGGAAATATTGAAATTAAGGTTGAGAACCTTGGTAACCTCTTATAAACGAACGGGTCATGTCGGATTTTATGAAAATGAACCGTACGTGGCAAATATTATAGGAAACTTATTTTTGTTTCGTTTCGACTAAAGGACAAAATGTGACTTTTAATAAAGTGTCAAGATTAAACGATCGAACGTAGACATACTAAGATAGCAAGATTTTATACTTACCCCGTTTAGCCCGATAAAAAGACGAAAATAATAAAATATTATTATTTTATTATCCTATATATATATATATATATATGCATTGACATTACGAAGATGTTTATTCTTTTATTTCGGATCTTTGAGTTTTACTCGTTTCTCGTCGGATTTCCTCAAGCCGTTTGGTCAGTTGTTTCGTTTTAGTTGTTGGGTATATTTTTGAGTATTAAGGGTTGATGTCGCACTTAGCCCGGGTGCATCGAGTTGCTTTACGTAGTTACCACACAATCATGATACCAAAACGTTTTGTAATGAGAATATGGGTTTTATAATGAGAAAATGGGTTTATTAATGAGAATAAAGGCTTCGTAATGAGAACAAGGATTTTGTGTGAGTACGGACAAACGCTTGTACAATAAGGCAAATTGTACAATATATATTAATAAGGTGAAATCAACGATTAGGTCGTGGCCGGGTACCATTGTGCGTTGTAGAGATATTTGGTTCGTTGTGTAGAGATTATTTGGTTCATTGTGTAGAGATTATTTGTGCGTTGTGTAGAGATTATCTGTGTGGTTATCATCATCTGTCGAGGTAAGTTCTTGTAGCCCCACTTTTTAAATCTTTTCCGTTGGGGGAAAGTGATACTCAAATGTGTTTTGAACTGTTTTTCTGAACTGTGCGAAATGTGGTTTTGGTTTTTGGGACAATTTATGTGCTCATGACTGCTATGTGAATATTATGTGGTATGATTGTTCCTGCTGCATCGAGGTGCATGACAATGAGTGTGATTAGCATGGAATTGCTATGTCTGTGAAGGGTCTGTCCTATTGTAAATGCTCCAGCTGGTAGGCTTTTAGGTGCGCGTGACCTCTGGGTTGCGACCCCAAGAGCGGTGGTATTCGCTGGTGATAAGACTAGAAGGGATGCTAGGTCTTGGTATATGATTAGCGGGGATGCTAAGTCATGGGTTTGTGATTGTTTGCATATATTCACTGTCATATAGCACAATTGTCCAACTGTTTGAAATATTAGCACAATGACTGGGTTTCCTTCAAACCTACGAGCTCACCAACAATATTGTTAACGTTTTCAAGTATCATTTTCAGGTGAAGAGAATGATCGTTAAGGTTGAGATGTGTGATAGCAAACTTTAAGTGTATCATGTATGGATCATGTTTGAGAGGTCTTAATTATCAAGATTGAAACAAGAAACCTTTGTAAATTAATCTTTTGTAAACTTCAGATGATATGATCATGTATCTTGTGTAATGTGAATCATTATGTCTCATTCTCGTGTTTCCGCCGCTGGCGGGGTGTGACACAATCCTACGCAAATAAGCACTTCAAAGTAGGTGGTTTGTTATTGTTAACCAAACAAGCAGTTTCATATGAGCAACCCGAAACATCCCCAAACATCCCCAAACTTTAGGCAGCTTATAGAGGATTTTAGTACTTTCATGGTTAGCTTAATGTTTCGATTAGTTTTCCATAAGTTAAAACCAAGTTGACCTGATTCGCAACAGGTTCCGCAGATTAACAACCTTTAAAGTTCATCATACAAATTATACTCTTTTCATGGTACACCTGATCAGGTTTAAGAAGGCAATTCGAATTAACGGTGTTGGCTATCCAACAAAAAGATCTTTTGATAACTTCTTGGACCGATTTGGAATGTTGGTATCAGGTGTTAAATATGAATTCATCTATTATTACTATAATACTACCATATGATACGAATGTAGCAATAATTCTATCATTCGAGCTAACTTACATATATTTCAGATAGGGAAAATCAACAATTTTCTTAGGACTTGACATATGGCTGAATTTGATGCACGGAGAGTTGAAGTTCTTACAGCAGCAGCAAGAAGAGTTGTTTGTTTCAGTTTATCTGAAATTATTTGGCATAGCTTTTGGCCTTTTGTATGAAACTTTTTTATATTCAAGATACCATTTTGAAACGATGTGATCATGAAAAATGGGTCTTCTCATATGTGCAATAAGGTTTGATTGATAATATGATGTAATATTTGTTTTACCATTTTGCTGTTTATTCTTTAGCGTATGTAATGGATTTGCATTTAGTAAAAGTTGTGTTTATATCTTCTAATAAGAATGCTATGTTTGTTTTTCTATGATTTCTATAGGTTACTTAAAATGAAGCTAGAATGCAGTTGTCTTTTATGAAGTCATATCGGTGTCCTAAATTCTATGCATATTTAGGGGTATATTTGTTCATATGCAAGGTTATTGTTTTATAACTTTGTCATCTAATATATAGAATATGCAAAACATTGTGGAGCTTGAGTTGGGCATTGCATTACGCAATTGCTGTTGTTAAATTGGTATTTTAAACAAGTTTTTTTATAGTTTAACGAGACAACATGTAAGTTGATTGTTTATGTTTTTAACGGTTATGTAGATTCGAGGTTAACTCAACTTATTTTATAACTATTTGGCTAAATATTGCGATGCACGTTTCAATTAGATGCACCATCATAGTCATACTTCAACGACTTACGTTGAAAATTACGTTATGAACAATTTTATATAAAATGTGTGCATCGCACGGGTCTGAATAGAAGAAAATTTGGCTAACAAGTACTTAATTAGACTCAAAGGTACGGTGATCCGTGCCACAACGCAGACATGGGAAACGCGAGCCAACCACACCCCATCTGCGTTTTCGGTGTGGCGCCGAATCCCCAGCCGACGCGTCCGGGAAAACGCGAAAACGCCGGTACCGCGTCTCCGCGTTTTCAGATATTAGCGTTTTTCAGGTTATTATATATATATATATATATATATATATATATATATATATATATATATATATTTTCCTCTTCTTTTTTGTGCAGGTGAAGAACTCGAATGGTGTTTCTTGTTGCAGGTGTGGAAGAAGGAAGATAAAAAGAGATGTTTTATTTCGGTGGTCCTCATAAGTTTGTTTCTTGACACATATAGTACTTATATATTTGATGTTTTTATATATAGCATTGCATTAAACTTATTACATCATTAGTTATGATATTTATAAAATTTAGTATATAATGTTTTATTTAAATAATGAAAAAGAAAAGTGGGTTCCCATAACACCAAAAATTCTCGTGTTAACCATGGATGGTGTTTTTGGTGTTATGGAGTGTTTTGGTGTTATGGGAAAAAAACACCACTTTTTTCACGGCTCAGCATTATACCTTGTGCTCTAAGAGGTGATGTGATATGATGTTGTTAACATTGATTAATTCTAGAATACTTGAATATGTGATCTAAAAATCAATAATATACTTGCTATATTTGAAAAATTGCAACTTAAACTACATGGATTAATGCTCATTAAAAATATATCAAGGTTAAGACTTGAAGCAACCCACAACACAATGGTAGTTTAAAAACAAAGTTTAGAACTTATAAGTTTTGTTTTAACTATGGTTAGTTAAAACATTTAAACTATCGGGTTTTTTTAACATCCTACCGATAGTCAAATTGACCCATACCGTGAAAGATAACATTCATTGAAAAATTAATTGTCATCAATGCATCAAGTTTTTAAAGACTTGATGCATTGTGGATGCTCTAAGTAAATAAATAAAATATATATTATATACTAAATATTTTGACTCAAAAATAGCAAATTAGAGAGATTAAAGATCAAATTCTTGCATAGTTATAATCTTTTTAGAGTAACAATATTATAAATAATTCAAAAACATTTCTGATAAAAATTATTAATTAATTATAGGGTACTCGGCGTTGCAACGCACAGATACCTTGCTAGTGATACTATTTTATGTATGTTTCGTTTGCGTAATTTTATAAGTATCTTGTAGAACATGGTTTGACGGGCAACTTTCATCTGAAATATACTTTAAAGTAACACAAATAAATATTGATTACTTAAAAGGCCTAATTATTTTAAAATATTTTAGGTGATCATTTTCGTTGCTTTCATTTTAGATAATGTTAACGTTTATTAATCAACCTGGTTTTTTTTCTTTCGAAAAACTTATTTCCACACTTAAATACCATCCGAAATCTCGCACAATTTCACATTTGCAGTCCGATATCAATCAAGTTAAATCGGTTTATTAACTAGTTGGTTGCTCAGCACCTCGAATCATGAATATCATGATATAAGGATCAAAATTAAACAAAATAACGTGTGCTTAAAAGCAGATGTTACAATTTAATCTAATATCTCTACTACTTTATAAAACATTTAGTCAATTTCTAAAATTAAAAGTACTTAAAATTTTAAGTAAAAAATATTACTTTATTAGAAAAAATGTAAAACATAAATAAAAATTATTAACTTTCAATTCTAAAATGTAACATCATGAAAAATAAATGTCTTTTAATTCTAATATGTAACATTCTGAAAAATAAATGTCTTTCAATTCTAAAATGTAACATCTTGAAAAATAAATATCTTTTAATTCTAAAATGTAACAGCCCATCTAAAATGTGACAGTCATTTCAAAATGCCTTCAGCCCATTTAATATGTAACGTTTCGAGCCCATCACTCAGACATTATATATAAACTTTTATATGATGATCGAATATTTAACACTCTAAAAGCCCAAACACATATCTTCAAAACACCAAATACTGCCGCCACCCTCATCGGAATCCGCCGCCACGACCACTACCACCGGTTTCTTTGAATATATTGATATGACCGGTTCTGGTTTAGGTGGTTTTGGCAGGTGGTTTTCAGTTAGGTTGTTTAGGCGGGTGGTTTTGGTTTCTGTGTTATGTGCTTGAGATTCAACTCAATATGGTTTCTTTGCTTTTGGGTGTTCTTAGATGACAGCTGGCCGGATCGGGTTTTGTTGGTTTTGGTTTATGTGTGAGATGAAGATCCTTGGTTGATGATGGTAAGTTGTTTAGGAAATAAAATATTCTGAGGCCTTTTTATTTCTTTTTTTTTGTTATTTGCTATTTTGTTTCTTTGATCGTCGATCTACCTATTTATAAATATTTCGAGTTATAGTTCAAAATTTTGTTTGAGGCCATCAAAGTTGTCAATTAAATATAAATGGCACGGTAGTGATGGTCCTTGAGTTTTAGTAACAGCACATGTTATTCGGTTCACTTAATTGATCGGAAAATATTTTGGGTTTGGACGCATACATATTTGAATCTCTTTTTTTCTTTGTATTTTGCACTTGAATCATTAATGATTTGTGGACTGAATTTGAGGTTTGAACTCAAGTGTTTGTTGATCCAACTTTGGATGTGATACATAGTATTTTGGTTGTGATAGATAGTGGTTCGAACTAAGGTGGTTTTATTTGGGTTTGATTTTTGTGGGTTTGTGACAGATATTTACGAGTCATTGACGACTAATTTTAAGCACACAGTTAGAGTTACGTTTGTTGTGTGAAATTTTTCTCCACATTACAACTGTTTATTAACATCTATTGAGGCTTTTTTTTTAGATTGTAGTTTTGAAATTTTACAAAATTTAACTTTTAAAAAAAGTTTTAGAGTTTTATAAATTTTGTAGATATGGAATTACTACTATTAAATAAGTTTTGGGATTCTGAAATATTACTACTCCGTTCCATATTAAATGTCCAGTTTTGACTTTCGCAGTCTTTCTTTTTTAACTTTGACCTTAAATAACTTTTTTGTGTTATATAATACTTGACGAAATTTATACCAAATGAGAATACACTTAAAACTCAATCTATTTATATATTTTACATCAATTATTATATAACACAAACAAAAATATTTAAGGTCAAAGTTAAAAAAAAGACTTCAAAAAGTCAAAGTGGACATTTTATATGGGACGGAGGGAGTATTATTTATTACTTAGTATTTTAAGCTACACCGTATTCAAAAATATAAGAATACACATGATGACATTTTTTAGCAAGTCAAAAAAATAAAAAACTCACTAGTGATATTGAAGTATTGGAAAAAATTTGGACAAAAAAGGTTGTGGTGTTTTTCGACACAAACGATATTCCTTAGAGGTATTTTGTGTTACATCTAAGAAGCAAATAAAAGGGTAAATACAAGCAAATAGATTTCAACTTTGAAGTCTTAGAAAGGAAATCAATATTTTAGCCACAAACTAGCTTTTAATAATTTGCTAAAAAAATTAACATTTAACACTTATTAACTTAAAAATTAATGCTAGAATCTAAAAAGTGAAACTGCTATCTAATCAATATATTGGCAAAAGCTCAACATAGACTCAAAATTTAGCATAGACTCACTGAACCAATCATAGTCACTCAATTTTTCATCAAAATATTAAAAACACACTTTCCACCTTTTAAAAAAAATTAAATATCTCACAAACCGTTAATCGTTACGCAAAACAAAACATACCATCGCGACGAAAATTAAATCATCTTTCTATAGAGGGGCACTTCTATATACTTTCGACGAATTTTTTTTCGAATTTTTTTTAGTTACGTCTGGAAAAAATCACATGTGATTTGTATCACAAAGCAAGTCAAAAAAATAAAAAACTCACTAGTGATATTGAAGTATTGGAAAAAAACTTAGACAAAAAAGGTTGTGGTGTTTTTTGACACAAACGATATTCCTTGGAGGTCTTTTGTGTTACATCTAAGAAGCAAATAAAAGGGTAAATACAAGCAAATAGATTTCAACTTTGAAGTCTTAGAAAGGAAATCAATATTTAGCCACAAACTTGCTTTTAATAATTTGCTAAAAAAATTAACATTTAACACTTATTAACTTGAAAATTAATGCTAGAATTTGAAAAGTGAAACTGCTATCTAATCAATATATTATTAATTTAGACGTTTTGTTTTATAAATGACATCTATATGTGAACACAAAAACACAACAAATATAACCTAATCTAAAACGCCTCACACCATTTCAGTTTCTTATTTATAGATTAGGAGGTGTAGATTTTATAGCGTATAAATATAATGAAATCACATTGTATTATACCTATTTGCAACATAATTTGACCTCATGCCTCCATGCTGATGCTTCTAAATTACGAGTACTTTAACTTGACATGGGTACTTTACAATTTGTACATTATAATTAGTTTGATAGCGCTTAAAGTTATTATAATCTCAAATTATCGTTTTTCGTAAATGTTTACAAGGGGTTTGTAAACCCTGGTTAAAAGATGTTCTGAGCATTAATTGGCCAATTAATCTTATAACTTCTTCCATATGCATAGTGGTTACATGACCATAATCATGGTCATTAAGTTAATGTTGAAATCATCCATTTAATATGTTAAGGTGGTTACAAACATTTAATGTTGAAACCGCTCATTTAATAGTATGTATCCCTAGTGGTTTATATAAAAAAGTTGATTTGTGAATTATGTATATACATGATTGATATTGATAATCCATTTTCAAAATTTTAATTTAAAAATTTATGTTGATTTGTGAATTCTATATATACATTTAATATGTTAAGGTGGTTACAAACATTTAATTCGATAAGTCAAATCTTCATCAATCGTTAAGGTAAAAATATATTTTTTAAAAACAATTAGGTTCTTAATTATTTTATTCGATTATTATATTGTTAACGAGTTATCTTTTTCACTTTGTTATTTAGATGAACCCGAATAGCGTTGACAAAAATGATCCAAATGATGTCCAACTTCAAGATGAAGACATCATGTACGATATTGATCTTTACTTCTTTAGTGTCGTTGTAATTACTAGCGATGATCTAAATTATCCTATCAAAAAAGATGTTAGCTTTTAATAAGATCGCTCAAATTTGAATCTTATGTTATTTGGATGTGAAATAGTTGCATCGGTATGGTTTATAGTTATTTTAATTAAAATTTGTCATTATTTCGTAAAGTTATTGTTAGAAAAAACATATACAGTAATAAAACAACGTTTGCTCGCCACAATATTTAGTTACCGGGTACCCGCCGCCGCATTGCGCGGGTACCGGCTAGTTGTATATTAGATGTATAAAGGCATACAATTATGCATTTACATATAATTAAAGGATAAAGATCCTCTCATGTTCATTTGAACATGGGATAATCTTTTTCCATAATTAAATGATGCATATGCATAAACAATCATGGGTCATCAACTCGTCATCATTATATGAGATGAGTGGTGATAGGTCTTAATCATCATCATCTGTTGATTAATATGCTAACAACTACTAGATAATGTTAGATGACTACAGATAATTATCATACGATAAGGTTTGTTGTGAGGTTTAAATCCTACTCCTATCAAAGGTATATACTTACCAGAGGTTGTGAGTAATATAATTATTTATAGCAAAAAGTATTGTCATGTCATTTTCATTTTATAACTCAACTCAAAACAATCTCTATCTTTACTCAAGTTACGGATATTATCAGTCTCTTAGAGCATCAGGTGTCGTAACACGGTAACACCATTTTTTGAGTGTCACATCAGCGCCACATCAGCATAACACCAACACCACTCCCCTAATCATAACACCAAATAATACCACTCACCTCTTTATTTTCATAAAACCCCCTAAACAATTATTTCATTCTTTTAACAAACTAACCATTTCATTCATAAAATTCAAATACACATTACAATACTAAAAAAAACACACATTAAAAAACAATACCGAAATTAAAAAAAAAAATACGCCCCGACGACTAATCTTCTTCCGATGCTTCTTCAACTTCGCGCCAAATATGATTCATAAGGTTTTGTTGGAGACTAATATGCGTATCTTTGTCTTTTAATTCTTTTGCTTTACGACGTTGGGTTTGACATCGATCGATCCACACTGTTTGCAGTGACCTTGCAGGATTAGAATACACATGTTTCCAGTCAACAACCGACATATTTTGATCTTCTAAAATCATGTTATGCATTATGATACCAGCATACATGATTCTACGTAATGTGTTGACTTCGTATGCACGGGCCGGTTGTTGAATAAGTCCCCAACGTCCTTGGAGAACACCGAAAGCACGTTCGACATCTTTCCGTGCACTTTCTTGACGCTGTTTAAAGTACGTATGCTTCGGATCAGTTGCAACCGTGAATGATTTGACGAAACTTGCCCACTCCGGGTAAATTCCATCAGCCAAGTAATACCCATTACGATACTGAACTCCGTTTACCACATACGGAACCACAGGGGCTAAGTCATCTAATAGGTCGTCGAATAACGGAGAATTATCTAAAACATTAATATCGTTATTCGCACCCGCCATCCCATAAAACGCATGCCAAATCCACAGATCTTGCGAAGCTACAGCTTCAAGCATTATAGTAGGGTATTTTTTATCACCCCTACCGTATTGACCTTGCCATGACACTGGACAATTTTTCCATTCCCAGTGCATACAATCAATACTTCCAAGCATTCCCGGAAAACCATGAACATTGTTATGCTTTTGTTGTATTTTTACAACGTCTTCAAGTGTTGGCTTTCTTAAATACTTCGGCATATACAATTCTATGATGCACATATTAAAGAAAAATAGAGCATCTCGTGCAGTATGCTCACTCATTTGCAAATATTCATCAAACGCGTCGGGTGTGCTGCCGTATGCCATTTGGCGTATGGCAGCTGTGCACTTCATAAGAGCACTAATACTCATTCGACCCGTACAATCGAGTCGAGATTTGAAGAAATGAAAATGTTGTGGGAGAGGATCGGCCGTATAACTTGAAATGCCATTGACAATTTTTAGAAAAAGTTTACGGCTCATACGAAATCTTCTCCGAAAATAGTATAACGGATACTTACAATGATCATCAAAATAATCAGCACGTAGACGTCTTTCGGCATCTTCACGGTCACGGAAGATCGGTGTACGGGTCAATCGTGGTTGAGCTTCTTGTTGTATTAGCCATTCGTGATACTCGACAGCTTTTTGTAAATAGAATGCGTCGGTTTCCTCATCGATATCAAAAACGGTTCGATTTTGATTCATTGTGAAAGAGTTTGTAGTGTTTTTTGTTGTAAATGTATGTTTTTTTTTGTGAGAAAATAATATAGAGGTATTGAAGTATTTATAATGAGTTGTGTGAGGGGGGTAAAATGAAATATTTTTTTTTAAAAATATAGCCGTTAGGGGCTGTTTTGTAATTTTTTTTTTTTTTAATTTTTAATTTTTATTTTTCATTTAACATAATTTAAATAACACAAATACACTATATTTAAATCAAATTTTATACATTTTAAGACTAATAAAGTTTCAAGTTCGTTTTAAAGACTACAAATGTAAAGCTACCCAAGGCGTTTCGTCTAGTGGTATGTGAGTTCTCCACTTACCTAGAGAGGTAGTGGGTTCAAGACTCACTGAAAGCATTTGTGAGATATATTTTAAGATAGATAGTATAAGTTGTGAAAGATTACCGTTCTAAAAAAATAAAAAATCTATGTAAAAAATTTAAACAATGAGGAACTAACTACGCAAAACATCTATACCATTAAGGCCTAAAAAGATACTCCGTAATAAACTTTAGTTGTCTTCTTCCTTAGCTCGCTCGTAACTACAAGCCTGCAACAACATGAGAAACAAAAAAGACAAGCCAGACACAAACCTAAAACCAAAACACGTACATAAAATAGAAACTTAAAACTTTTCAACAATTATAAACTTATTTTTGACTCGCATAGTAGATGCCCTAGCGATTCACCTTAAACAATATTTGTATGTTTTATGAAGTAGCTGACTAATAGCGTAAGTATTATACTAGGTGGGCACCCGTGCATAGAGACGATATTTTATAGTAGTAGATAATATAGTTTCGATATTTTGGTTAAGTGTTTCGTGTAACGTTTATGAATATAACATAAAATAATCAAAATTTAACTGAAATGTTATTCAATTAAAAACAAATTTTAAAATCTATCAAAAGATTTATAAAAATATTTAGTGAAATTGAAATTTTAAAAGTAACTTTTTTTTTTAATCGCGTATGGTTATAGCACATAAGAAAAGCAACATATGACAACTTTTTTCCAACAAAAGTAAGCTATTTTTTCAAAGGATATTAAACAAAAAATTGAAATTTAAAGTCGTTAATATTGACACATTAAAAGATCAAATATGTACTTTTGGCATAGCAGTTTTTTTAAGTTTTAGGGAAAAACATTTTTTCTTTATATTATGTTAAGATGAAAATTTATCTTTTTTAAAAGCTAGCAATCTTATTGAAAACAAGTCTCTAAGGAAAAGCACAATGTTTGAGATTGCGTTTTCAAAACAAGTTGTTCATGTAGTCAGCAAAAGCACGTATCAACCTAGTTTCTAAATATTTAATGAAGTTTCCCAAATACTATGTTCTAATTATCATTATTATACAGGCACAAAAATCAGATAATCTTCTCCAAAACACAATACTAAACACCCACCAAGGCGAGAGCGTGTTTGATAATTTAATGACCGTGACACTGTTACAATCGAGTACTGTTGCCCAATAATTTCGAAATTGTGGTCCATTCCATAGATCTAGTCAACTCGGCTTTTAGTTTGCTCACTCTTATAAGTCCATTTATAAAATATACTAGGTCTCATCCCGTCCGATGGACGGTTTTCCTAATAACTTATTCAAATCGTAAAAATATGTTTACCTATTGTGTTTTTTATTATAAAGGACTCTTCGTTGTTCACATTTTTATCGTTGAAGGTGATCTTTGAGTGAATATGCATTTTGTACAGACTATTTTTTATTATGCGAAATGCATATATTATAAAGGTTGCAAGTATAATCAAATAATCATTAGAACAATTACGAATCCATCATGGAGCGAGTAAAACCAACACCAGCCTATCATTTGTAGCATTAACAACATGTAATGAAGTATTCTTTTCCTTACAAACAAAGCTGGTGAAGTTCAAAGTTATTGCACAAAAAATACTGTAATACGCAAGTTGAATTTGAAATTATAAAAATTTAGAAAAAAAACCATTCTTGGATAAAAGGGGACATTTTTAACACAGCGGTAGTCAAATTGTTTCTACCTCAGTTGGTCGCCACAATGTCTTTTCGACACACAACAACCTTACTTTTTCCTTGTTGCATTGGACCATGTTCTCGATCTCAGCAAGGATCTCAATGTTATCGTGCACGATCAGTTTTCCTTCTGGCCTAAAGACCCTGAGCAAAGCAGCTTATAATGAGATCACTGTGAAACCTCATATAACAGTTATTGTTACACCAATTTTCAAATTTCACAAAAAATGAATCATTTGAAGTTTTTCATATTAAAGTTGACTAAACATTTTCAATATAAGCTAACATGCAATATATGTAAGTCTATGATAAGGATAATATAACAATACTGCAAGTTCATGCTGAGTAGTTAAAAACTGGCTGTCTGGGTAAATAATATGAGTGCGTCAAAACAAGTAAATATGACCTATTCATTCCTGCATCGCTTCATGGCTCTCCTCCTTCGCTCTTTGGCTCACTTCCTTCATTGTGATACCTGTAGTAGATAATTTGTAGAGGTTGGAAAATCGACAAGCAAAAACTGGTCATTTGGCTGGAGATCAAATGGGTTGGATTACACATAATAAAAAAAAAATCATAACATTATGAAATAGTTGGTTTATTGATTTTGATAGAATTAGCTGATTTAGTATTGCTACTGCTAAAATTTTGCATTAAGCATTGGGCATGCTCTAATTGATTTCCGCAACTAGATTTGAAGCTATGTTCATTGTTTAATAAAAGTACTTATTGTGATTAAATTATCTAAATCGACAATGATTCAGGTGAAAGAACTTGAAGCTGAGTTTATGGAGTTACTCAAACTTTATTAGGATTGTGCTAATCTTTGTTTCGCAACTGATTCCGCCAGAAACATTTATAAGCCCAGTGAATAACACAAATAAACTGTTATTACAATCAAACATTTAACTAAAAAATGACTAAAAAATAGTATTACAAGATTCGAACCGAGGTTATTATAATCAAACTACAATGCATTATCCAACTTAACTCATACAACTTTTGATAAATTGTTTTAACAAATTCGGTAGTAGTACTTAAATTTGATTGCACAGATTTAATCTAAAAAATAACACAAATAAACTGCTCTAGAGAATCAAACCCGGGTCTCAACAATCACACACCCACGCCTAACCAACTGAGCTAGGTAACTGTTTTCTTCACCAACTTCCAAATATAAGTACTCATTTTCGATGAACAGTGTCTTTATTAAAAAATTTGTACTACACACAAAATCCTTTAAACAACTGCGCTACACAATCTTTTGCTTGATCTCTTTCAAAGTTGGTACAAGTACCCAATGGGTACTACTATTGGTACCCCCTGGCCCACAAAAAAGTATCAAAAAGGTACTTTTGATTCCTTTTATACCCTCTTTTTACAGTGCAACGCAGTTTTTTATCAGTTTCTGTTCCGTAAATTTTGACAGTTTCATACTTTTGACCTGTTAAACTTTATATTTTTCGTTCCGTTTTTTCCGTGTCACAGTTTTATAACATATACAAAATTATAAAAATAAAAAAAAAATAAAAAAAATAAAAAAAAGAGGAAAAAACAAGGGGGGTACAAACTTTCAGGGGGTACAAATAACATGAGCCGTACCGAATATCGGTTGTACTATATGTTTGTAAATTGCGACTGAAACTGTCCTTTTTTCTACAAATCCGATGTCACTTTTTGTTCTTTCATTTTCGGTAACGCTACTGCAAATGAATTTCGATGCAAAACTTTTTTTTTTTTTACTTTCGGTACTAATTTTTAACAAAGCAAATTAAATTAAACTATAAGTAAAGAATTTCGACAGTAACAATTATCAAGATCAAATTCGGTAGAAACACCAATTAAAAAATACTCAAAAAGACACGTCTTTTTCAAGTTTCACTCCAAGATTTTTATGTAGTCTTGTTGTAAACACACTAATGAATCATAAAAATCAAAACTTTTTGATCCAAACACTAAAAAATATGACTTTTTAACCGAAAATGGTGAACTATTTAGACCAAAAATATTAAAACTACAAAAAATGAAATTTTAATACCTCTTAGCTTTAAACAAGATAAAACATTGAGTAGTTAGGAAGATCAAAAATCACTTTTATATCACTATATGAATTTCGGCTAAACAAAAAGGTTAAAAAACCACACAAACACAACTAAATCACCCCTTGATGATTGATACCAAATCTTATCCCACTATTTTAATCCATATCACAACACTTAAACACTAACACGAACAAACGAGAATTACCGAAAATGTAATTTTCGGTTAGAAAGAGAAAGACAATAGAAAATAAAGAGAAAAATAGGAGTGGATGGATTGAATAATACTCATATAACAAGTAAAATCAACCAACACCCTCTCCATTCAAGGATAGGTGTTTATATAGGGCACATAAACCCTATGTGACGCCTAAGTTAATGACTTGGTCGGGCTTGGCTTAAGGCCCGAAACAAGAACAATATTAGCTTAAAGTCCAAGCCCGTTGATAAGTGTAGAATACACATATCCATTTATGCTTAGAATAGCCCAAATAAACCCAAAACAAACCAAAAATGGCAAAAATATGCTTGTATTTGTGTTTTGTGTGTGTAGGTACGGATATACCAGAAATTACAAGAAAACCATCAAAAACGGGCAAGCACGGACACGAGAATGGAAGAGTGAACAAAAGCCGGAAGCCAAAGCCAGAAAAAGTCAAATCTACAGTCAACTCCAGTCAATCTTGGTCAACAAAAGTCGACAAAACCCACAATATTTCATTTCAACCCTCAAAATCTCACAAAAGTCCAAAATGACCCCTCACCTCTTATTGGGCCTTAAAAACCTTAATGGGCCTGAAAAACCTTTAAATAACCTTACCCGGATCCAAGCCCATAACCATAAGCCCAAAACCTAGTCCATTAACCTTTTCATTAAACTCCAGGGACCAAACTTGCATATTTCCAAAACCTTTTATAACTAGAAAGGGAGAAAAGAAAGAGAGGGGCTAGAAGTGACAATTGGCCAAAGATCTAACAGATTTAACTGTCAAAAATGGGCGCCAAATCACATTTACTGTTCATCCTTCGTCTCCAGCTTTTACCATGGTTAAATTAGAGGGCAAATCCAAATCAAAGGGTGCGTTAGTCAATTCAGAGCTCCTTAACAAAATGAACGGGTCTTTCATCATATCAATGGATTTACTTTAGCTCTCACACACCAGTCACTCTCAGCAAAGGTGAAGAGCACACTTAAGTGGTAGGATTTTGTGCTAAACTACTCACACAACTAGCACAATGACTCTCCATTGGAATGAACAGAACGCTGGGCAAGCCTCAAGAGTCACACATTTGAACAAACGGATGATTCAAAGCCCAATGAATAGTAATGATTGATGGCAGAGAGTGATGGGCGCGTTCTAACAAGATTTACAGGCCTAGAGGTTCCTATCAGGAGCTAAAATAGCACCCTTCCATCACACATACGAGATGTCTTCTTTCTTTTCTAGTTTTTAGCCTAGTGTAGTTTTTAAAAGCTTAATGTAATTTTGATTTAAAATCGGTTGTAATTTCTTTTAAGTACTGTATTTCCAGTTTTAATAAAGAAATTTTATTTTTAGAAATTTTGTTATAAACTTTCATTGCTGTCACTCATAAGCTACTTCAATAATTCCTATTTGTCTCAAAAAGCTAATAGCTACATATTAAGCTCTGCAAGAGTCTCTAAGCTCATGATTTGAGCTTAACCAATCCTATATACCTTAAACTTAAAATCAGAAGGTTATTACCTTTGCTTTTGGACTATGATTCTTGGAAGGGAGATCTAAAATGGAAGGATCTCCAAAAACGTTTACCCTAGCTTATTTATAAGCTAGGGAGCTTGTAGCAAAGCTCTAAGAGCCATTAAGCCTTGTTTAGCTAGGCCACTTGTAAGTTCTCTTTTAAATTTCATTGTCACTTAATTTTTAGCTTAATTTCTATTTAAGTACTTATTAGTCTAAATTTTGCTTATTTGCTATTGCTTATTGCTTATTTGTGTTGACTTATGCTCATTAGTGCTTCTTATCTATTTCTGATCATATATTGTTAGATTATTAGTTATAGAAGTTAGATTTTCATTTCTGTCTTATAAACCTTAAAAAACCCAAAAATACTAGTTAGCATAATCTTAATTCTAGCTTAATTCAGTTGTTAGTTTATGTTAATTAAGCTAATTAAAAGTTGTTTATGATCTGATGTCAAGGGTTTAATAAGTATAATTGATCTTAAAAGCTTTTTCAAAACTGTCATGAATCTTAAGGGATGTTTGGCATAAGCTGAGTTTGACCATCAAAAGTCAAGTTAAGTTGTGGATTTTACTTGGGTCAGCTTTGAAATCATTTATAAACATTAGTACAATAGTTTTTAAAAGTTAGTTTTCAAAATCTCAAAAGTTTGAGCTTATTTTCATAATACCAGCACCAGGGGACTATTCTCTTAGTTTTTGTTTATGAAAACTTGAACCAAGCCACTCAGGCTTGGTTATCTCTATATTTGTGTTTACACACACTCAATAAGAGTGTCTTAGTGCAGGTTCACCCTTTAGGTAACCTTGCACTATTTGATTGTGAAAGGCAAAGATGCATCAGCATGACTTAAATCAGTGCATGCTGTCACTTTTGTTTCTATTTTTAGTTAGATAAACATAGGTTTTAGGCTTTAAAATTCAAGTAGGATATTAAGTAGTCACAGCTTAATATAGATTAGGACTTAAATTTTATTTTCTAGCTTATTTTCCTAGCTTATTTACCTGTCAAATTTCAACTAAGAAAACCAAAAAGACCAAAACAGTAGGATTAATTAAGTAGTTTTTCTCTAAAAATTTGAATCCTAAGCTTAAGGTTCTTTTTAATGCTTAAATAATAGATTTTTATAAGTAGCCTTAATTAGTTTCAGAAGCTCATAATCCTAGATTAGCATTTTTGAATTTTTTAGCTTAAATGGAATTTTGTGCTAATGGCTTAATACCTGAGTTTTGCAGCCTCACTAAGTGAAATAAGCTATTCTAAAATGTAAATAACATTTATGTTTCCTTAGTAAACAAACGACCCTGTAGATATATATGCGACTAACTTTTACGTTTCCGTAATCAAGATATCAATTTATTTAGATATACATATTTGAGATGAACCCGTTTTAAGTGGTACTTACCCTACTCAAGATCTTGCCTCTCTATCAAATATTTATGATGTGCTTGATTAGAAAGGAATAGCCATAAGGAGTTAGCTTATAAAGTGAATAAGAAAAACTTGTTTGATATGGATCATAAGTATAAACTACTACTTATTGCATTCAAATTCTGTTAAAAAGTTAATACAATAAAAAGCACTATACGCCATACATAAAATGATACTCTACACAAAGTTTAGTTATTCCCAGATTTGAACAACCTATAATACCTCAAAAACTTAAATCCACCTTAAGTCTACCTGACAACAATAATTCCTAATATTTTATCTTATATCCTCGTAGGTTTTTTTGGAACGGCGATTTTATTAGAAACAAAAACTAGCAAGGAGCTAGATTACAAAACAATAATATAGGGGTTTTTGAGCCATTCGTTCCATCCGAACGAGGCTTTAGATCTATACTTACACCAATAAAAAGAACTAGCAATGACATTATCAATAAGCATCGACTTCGAAGGTTTTCTCTCGTCAAATAGGAGCTTGTTTCGATAGATCCAAACGTACCACCAAATGGAATACCAAACTCCTTCGAACATCTTTTTGAGTTTGGAATCCATACGAATTGAAACAAGCCAAGACTTCCATTCTGCATATGAGTTCAAGTTTGCGTGATCCAAATTCCACCAGCTCAAAACCTTATTAGCAATGTCCCGAACCAATCCACACCTAAAGAACAAATGGTCCGTCGATTCAATAGCATTATCACAAATGGGACACGACATATCCTGAATGTCAATACCTCTACGAGAAATGTTGAACCGGGTAGGTAAAGCATCGGTCTTGATTTTCCAGGCAAGAACGTTGATTTTTATCGGGACACACTTTACCCATCTAGTTTCTTCTCCAATATTCGGAAGGCATATCTCATCGATACGTCTACGAGCAGAGGCCACCGAAAATATACCCGTACTCTCCAGATTCCAATTCCATCTGTCAGCCGAAGGCACGATAGTGACAGAACGAACCAATTCTACCAAGCTGTCGAATTGATTTTGCTCGATACCCCCTCTAGGAATTCGACGGAAGGAGCGGACCAAACTCGTGTCGCCTATCTTGGAACTAACAGTAACATCCTTTGAGGATTCAAGCGCGTATAATCTGGGAAAAATGTCTTTAAAAATGCCCCTAGTATGCCAATGATCCAACCAGAATTTGGTGGACTCCCCGTTTCCCATCTTATGAGTCAGATAATCAAAGTTCAGTAAATATGTACACCGATTTCAAGATTAACATGGCAAACTTGCTAGAAAGGTATTCGTAAAAATATTTACATATATAGCTTGCAAACAATCAACTGGGTGTAAATAATGCTAAGGGCTGTAGAAGACAACACGCGCTAATTCTTTTGGCCGTTCGTCTTTATGATAAAAATAAGAAACTTTTCAATATAAATGACACCATATATGTGACTAAAGTGAAAAAGACAACGTCAATGAAGTCCTAACCAAGCCTCTTAACTTTTATAGATAGCAAAGTTCTCCTAAAACAGTAAGCCAATCCTCACTCTTACCTCCATTGCTATCAAATTTTTTCCAAAAGTAAAACCCAAAACACAGAAGTTACATTGAATTCATTCCTAATTAATCTTGTACATTGGCATAAGCTACCCCGTGAGCACCAATAAAGTTGTTAATATGATAATATCCAAATATACCTTTTATGTGTTCCCTTTATCTTTTTTTGTAGTGCTTACCACATTTTACTTCATAAGCACTACAAATGAAACACAAGTTTCAATTGAAAGCAGGTTATAAAGTAAACCAAAAGACATTTGTTTATGTTTTTGTTTCCACTAATTAATAATGATTCATTTAAGTTTTTATCTGTGATGGAACGAAAAACCACACTCGGCCTTAATAAAATGACACAAGGTCGTCATTATGTAGTTAAAATCAAGGAGTAAGGATATATCATACATTATTTCCACTGATTTTATGAATCTTTTTCATTTATGCAATTCATCAAACACATAATATGCAATACTAACCGATTGTCCTATAAAAACTTTTTCATTGTGGTAGTATAGCAAAGATAATTATATTATTATTATTAGGCGATCTTGATATGGCGATTGTAACACCCATTCGATCCATATTTTTCTTAGTGTTCGGTTTCCTCAATTTGGTGATTTTAGCTTTTTAAGTTGTGTGTTGCAAATAAACTTCTCTATTTTCAGTTAAGAAGGTTATGGAAGTGGTTGTCATTCTTTTGTATCGTGCCTAATTTTTCTCAAAGAAAATGAGCGGGAAACAAACTCACCATAAATTGACACGTATTAGAAAGATGATCATAACCTTTATAAGTGCAGAGATCTAGCACATGACATGCGAAAACAGAAACTAACAAGAAATCTCATCATAATGATCATAACCTTTATACGTGCAGAGATCTTGTAAGGTTTGCTGAGTGAAGCAATTGCAGATAAAATTGATGTACTGTAAAATGGTGTAACCACCTAGATACTAAATAATCAATCATAACATGCTATATTAATAGGGGTGGCCATTACCATCAATGGCACTAGAAACCAGTAGGCAGGGTTAATGGTCCCAACTTACAACCACCCCAGGCTCACCTTCCCTAATAGTGAACTCAATATTCAGGCATCACATGACATTCAAAACACTTCCTATTTCATGCAACCAGAAAACTGAAACTTAATGCCAATATATTACAAAAAAGTCGGTATGTACAAAAAAAAGTCATGAAATCCAAGCAACATAACATAATTCGGATATAAGAAGTTTAAAATCCCTAAAAATCAAACTTATATAGCATGACCGGCAAATGAACATTAGTTACCATTATTTCTGTTTGAGTGGTTCTCAAACAAGCATATGTAATAAAGTTTCACACCAGAAGCCACCCACAGTACAGTCACAGCCTGTTGAATAATTAGTCGGCTGTCCAGCTCTGCTCAACAATCTCGCGCACTTTCCTGTTGTACTCCCGCTTGTTCTCACTAAACATACGCGCTGCTTCAGAGTTGGCTGGTGAATTTGGGTTCGGGTCGCAGAGCAATGACTACAATGGAAAGGATAAATGTGATGTCAAGAAACAATAAAGAGAGTCCATTTCTTGACCCAATACTGGAAAACATAACCTTACATATGTGTGCCTGAATAAAGGTTATTTAAATGTAGAGACACTAGAGTTACTGTTATTGTTGACAAATTATAGTAGTTGCACAGGCTCTTAGTAGTTGCTATGTGGTGATAGCATGTGTAGATGTTCTCAATCACACTAAAACTTGGATACTTGTATAGTATGAACCAAAAAAAGGACAATGGATCATCTGATTTAATTATGAGTTCACAAATAACTGAGACGTGCTTTTCTACATAAAAAGGTGTTCAGAGTCTATGGTTATTATTAATATAAAAACTACTACAATGCATCAAAGAAGCAGCAGACAATATCCATAACCTTTAAACAACCACCATGTTTCTTTATTTTGTCAACTTTTAGATGCCCCGAAAAAATTACCTATATATATCAAGAAGTATATCAAGGTTGACAACCCAGAAACCACATGATTCACACACAAGGCAAATTATATGATGTGATCCAAATTGTTCATTAATGCTACTATGACCAACTTCTTGCTGTAAAATTAACATCAACTGTTATCAACTAATCCAGTTTTTGCAATTATAATCAAGCCTTTTCTCCATTTATCACATTATCAAACTCATCTTCCTCTACAACTTCAGATGTGATATAAAATATCCACTCTTTTGCCATACATAAATCATTTTTTCTAAATAGTTATCAAGTTCATAAAGATTATATACCTTATATTTTACTATCTAATATAGTGGCCACTAAGATCTCGAAACCGTTTAAATTTTAACAGCTACAACCATCATGACAAGTTATTATGCGACTGCCAAAAGTCTAGCAGCATCTCAAAGATTTATACTAGCACCAAATGAGAGTTAAACTTGATGTTAAAAAAATCCTCTCATGAATAAAGAATGGCCATTCAAAGTAAGTGACATTCATTAACTAAAACTGTTCTTTAGGTTAACTTTTGAAAAGTTCCCCTAAAATGACCTCTTAATATCATAAATTATATCGAGATCAACACCCATGAACCACATGGTTCATAAAAAAGCAAATTGATAATAAATTATTTATATAAACGTCTTAAGTGATGTAAAGGAAGATATATATAAACGTCATACGTGAGGGTATAGAATATAGCAGACAAAAATGTGTAGCAAAAAAACTGACGTCAATAGCAAGGCAATACATGACTGTCACTAAACAATAATCAGAGTTCAACTTATTGACTCAATACTGGGAAACATAAACCCTATATATATAAGTCCCTTATTACATTCCTAGGTAAAGCTTATTTAAATGTAGACACGCTAAAGTTGCTATTGTTGAAAAATTATGGCAGTTGCACCGATTCTTATTAGTTACATGTAGTAATAACATTTGTAGATGTTCTCATTCTACCTTAAGAAGTATGCTTATATGGTAACTAGGAAAAAAAAAGACAATGAATCCTGTGCTTTAATAATGAGTCCATAACTAACCAGAGACATTCTGTTCTGTGCATCCCTACACTTCTGACTAAAATAAAAACTGGAATGCACTAAAAGCAGCAGATGATCTCAATAACCTCTAAAGTTTAAAGGACTACAACCATCATGACATGTTATCAATAGTCCACTACTAAAAAGTCTAGCTGCACCTCAAAAGTTAATAATAGCACCAAATGTGAGACCTTATGTTACAAAACCTCCTCATGATTGATAAATTGGCCACTAAGACTAGGTAACCATTCATTAGCTAAAACTGTTCTTTATATCAAGGTTCACAACCCATGAACCACATGATATAAGAAGGTAAACTTAAACCATTTATACAAATTTGAAAGTGAAGATGTAATCCTATTGCAAATGGATGCCACATATGACCAACGTCTTGCTATGAAATTAACTTTACCTCATGTTCTCAACTCCAGTTTTTCCAATAATAATCAGGCATCTTTCCATTTCACATTATCAAATTTGCGTGAAAAAAAACACTCTTTTCACAATAAAACCTTTTTCCCGGACCAGGTAGTGATAGGGGACTGGCCACTAAGTTATTAGGTTCAGAAAAGGCGAAATACTTCTTTTTTGTTTTAACTATCAGAAATAGTGGCCATAAAGATCTCCATATCGTTTAAACTTACCTACTACAAGTTATTAGTAGCCCCACAACCAAAAGTCTAGGTCACCTCAAATTTTATAATAGCACCTTATATAAAACATGATGTTACAAAATCATCTAATGGTTAAAGGATTGCCATTCATAGCAAGTAAATGGCAATCACTAACAAAAACTGTTACCTATTTTGTCAACTTTACAACTATTCCCTCAAATATATGGAGATTAATACTTTACTTATACAAAACGTTATGTCATAATGTGATCCTAAATGTTCATTGTTGACAAATATGACAAACTTCTTGCTATGGATTAGATGTTACCTTCTATTTTCAAATTATCCAAATTTTGCAATAATAGTCAAGCCTCTTTTCCGTTTACCAAATTATCAAATTGATCTTACTCTTCAACTTCAGATGTAAAAAATTTCACTCTTTTCCTTAAACAATGAATCCTGTTTGTAAAGAACCAGGTGGTGAAAGGGAGTGAGGAAGTTATTGTGTTCATAAAGGTAACAAATCCTATCTCTTGAGAACCAGGTAGTGAAAGGGAAGTGGGAAAGTTATTAGGTTCATAAAGGTGACTACTTATTATGTTAAGTATTTAAAATAGCTAAAATAAATTTACAAATAACTACAGCAATACATAATCTTAAAATATGTATAAACAGCATTTCTGTTAGTTAATGCCAACTTAATAGTCCAATGCGTCTCACAACTCTTATTATATATAGAGCATAGACTCTAAAAAGCAACTAGATGCTAATTAGCCTAGAGTAAAATATGTCTATAGCTGGATAAGCATGCCGATATGTAGGGGTGTGCACGGTTCGGTTTGGGTCGGTTTTTGGCCAAAACCGAAACCGAAACCGAATGTTTGGTTTTTTGTGTGACCATAACCGAAACCGGTCGGTTTTTCTCGGTTCGGTTTCTCGGTTTCAATCGGTTTTCCGGGTTCGGTTTCTTCAAAAAAAAATTATTAATTTTTTTTATTAACTTTCCCATTATATAAAATAAAATTTGCCTAAAGGAGCCCAGTATTTTTAAATCTTAAAAAGACCCAATAATATTTGCCATTATAGAAAATAAACTTTGACATTCAATATTTTCAAATATTCTAGTAAACCGGTTATATATTCAGGCCCAATAATTTTAAAAAGCAGCCCATTAGTCCATTAGGAGCCCAGTATTATGTATAATGGATTACTAGAAGATTTGAAAAAAAAAATGTATAATGGATTGGTTCGGTTCGGTTCGGTTTTTACGGTTCGGTTTTTATGTCAAAACCGAAACCGAACCGAAAGTTCGGTTTTTGAAAAAATAAAAAACCAAACCGCCGGTTTCTAGTTCGGTTTTGGTTTTTTTCGGTTCGGTTTTTTCGGTTTTCGGTCGGTTTCGGTTTTTTCGGTTTTTTTTGCTCACCCCTACCGATATGTAAGATTCAGAATATTATACACCGTGTCACGTATCATTATAGCCAACTCACCTGAATTGATGTGAGAATAGCAGCAACATCATAAATAGGACTCCACTGATTCTGAAGAATGTCCAAGCATATGCTCCCGTCAGCATAAACTGGTCAATGAAAAAGAAAAAAAAAGTAAGAACAAGCAGGTTGGTATCATTAATCACTATAAAAAGACATTAAAGTGTCATAGATATGAGCCGTAAACATGTAGCTTAAAACATGCAGATTCATGTCATTATTTAGATGACGTCCAAGTCTCGGGTCAGGGGTCGCTTATCTATATACAATGGCTCATCAATATGATCCTTAGTCCTTACGCCAATACTGAATTATAAAAATTGCACATGTTCCCCACACTCCATCCCGAAAGACTAATAGGCACGTCACACACGCAGATCCATTAACTGAAAATATATAATGTTGGTAATAATGACAACTTACTGTTTGGATGAAACATTCTAGAAATAAAGCGCACTGTCGGTGGCTTATTTGGGTAATCTTCAGAAAACTGCAACGTCAACTTGAAAGTACCTGAAATATCAGTTAGATGTTATGTTAATGATTTATATGACACATTGTACAAGGATATGGAGTTCTACTAAAAGTATAAAACATTCAAAAGAACAACAAACAACCAACAACGATAGTATCGTATTTGTTTAATGTCAAAGCCTCATCAAATATAAAAAGAGATCCATATTAATGTCTATACCATCAAAAACTAATCAAAAAACGAACAAATGCATTTGCAAGTATAACAAGTTACTAATCATAAAAAATCAAACCCATGATTGCACACCAAATTGTGATTAAAAAAAAGTCTGATTACTTTAGAAATTGTGGAATATTAAGTCGAACCAATATGGTTCTTCTATGTACTTGTCCAGTTTCGTATTGTGGAACAAATATTTATCAATCACAAATCGTTACATCACACATATTGTATTTAAACAAACGAAAAGATGAAGAAACGGCTCCATACCTCCATCCCAAGGAGTATCATCCGGACTGCAGCAAAACAAACAAACAACAAAACCAATCAGCACACAAACAGACATCATCTCAAATACAACAATCCACACATACAGAAAACACGAACCCGAAAATGACGGCATTCCAAAGCATAATATTATTATCATAAGGAGCACCACTAATTCCAGCAGGTGGATCCTGTTGCAGCCTCTTGAAATCCCTCATTAAACGCTTCCTCGCTGGTGTCGACATCTTCTTCGCACTCCTATATCAACAACAGCAACAATTCACCTCAATTATTCAATCCACCAAAATATCACATAAAAACCCTAGATCTACACCACATATCAAATTACATACAATTAAACACAATATTTAAGCAAAAAATGTATCAAATTCTAGGGTTTCGTTTATAAAACAAAAGGTGTTTGTGTGATGATTAAATGGATGGATATAAGGACTAAGATGGTTGATAGCTGTTACCTGATGAGTTGATCCGACGGTTAGGAAGATGATCGGCGGTAGGTGACGGTGGTGGTTATGACGTCAGCCCCTTTGAAAGGGTTTTGAAGACACGAAAGTGTTTCTGAGCTCGGCTAACATGTAAGCTAACACTACTTGATATGATTATCTCAGATATTCAGTGAGTTGTGTTATTGGTCCCTCGACTTGTTTCTTGTTCTATGTATAGTACCTTGATTTTACATAAACAAGCTAGTTACATATTGTTAAGTTATGGCAATTTTTTCAAATTTTTTGTTACATATATGTTTCGAAGACAACTTTCAAAAGCATTTTTGAGCAATTAGCGTTTAGCATTTAGCATTATAAAGCTCGTTTGGAAGAAAGCATTTAGCATTTATAAAATTATAAAAACGTTAATTGCTCAATGCTCTTTGAATAAGCATTTAGCATTTAGCGTTACGTCATTTTACACATTAAAATTACACTTACAGCTATTCTACCAAACACTTTTATAAATTAAACTGCTACTACTACTGCTAACTGCTACCGCTAGTTTCAACAAACACACCCATACTGTTAAGTTAGTTAAACGTATTCAACAAACACCTACCTATAAATGTTAAGTTTGGGTAAACGGCCAGCTTCACGGAACAGAAGTACGACATATTATATCAGAGGCTTTAAAAAAAGCAAGTACCAACATGCTTATGAAAAAATGTTATCTGTTTCTTTAAAGCAAATAATAACTTTACACTTCCTGCTTTTCCGATTAAAAAGAACAAAAAAAGCATAAACATAAGCAATGCCAAACACCCTCTCAGTATTTGTAAAATCGTGGCTAAGAGTGTTAGGTATGGTACAGGGTAGCGGAAGGCATCCGTCAGCGTGGTCAACATTGTTGAAGTATGCTCGTGTCATAATAAATAATTATACGGCTAGACACATGTGAGCCTATAGGGTCACACACATATACACAGATGTACCACTTTAAATATCGTGTTTATTGTATTTACGGTATATAAATAACTTACGTAACCCGGGATCAATATTGGGCTTCTAATAACTAAGCTAGTACTTAGTATATTGGACTAGAAAATCAAATGGGCAAGCCCATTTGAGCCCACAAAGGGGCCGGCCATATGGAGACTTGGAGAGGGGATAAGATCAAATCTTTGGTTGATTATTTTGGGACTTATCACAATATCAATTGACAAAAAATATTGTTCCTATCTTTTCTCTCATGTTCTTGTACAGAAAAAACAATGAACACAACCTAGGGTTTGTGTTTTCTTGATCCAACACACTGAATCTAGTTTATTCAATGTGTATTACAAGGTTACGGGGTTAAAGACTAACATCTACTTGGTATACGGTGACGTGTAGTGTGTATCAACATAGAGGTGATCTACTTTGGTCACTTTGGTTTCATGGGTAAATCGTGTCTTGTTGATAGTCTTCATTCGATCTACTGAATCACGCTACAAAGGTATAACTATTGCTTGTTTTTCTTTTGATTGATCGTATGACTCTATGGATCCGTTGATAGGTGCATGTTCTGATGTGTTTATATTTTTTTATATGATATATTCATTTATCTAAGCACCTATAGTGGTATCACGAGCCATCATATGATGTCATATAATCATCGTCTATGCATAAAAATGGCTAAAATGCATGTTTTTAATGGATTCAAAAGGATAATTTTAAAACAGCCCGTAGGGCTTATTTTTTGAAATTAATTCGACCTTTAAGGGGTCTTATGATCTGTGATTTTTGATCCCATAGCTATTTGTTATGCATACTTTAATTGGTTTTGTTATTGGGTACGTGTAAAATGACCTAAATCGCGCGTTTTGGAACGATTCGTGAATCGGTTTGAAATCATCCCCTTGGGCATCATTTTCTGTAATAATATGGTTTTTATAAGGTGTTTAATACAGTACATAATGATCCTTAAGTCATTGGTTACACGTACAAATCGGGGTTTTAATTCTAGTTAATTTATTTCTTCGATTCGTTGGCTAACAATTTACTTCTTGTTAATTATTTTGTATCCATGAAAAATGCATGCATGTTTGGCCATGGACTTAGCCAACACCTTGTTAATTAGGGGTGTTTAAAAAATTCGAGAAACCGACGAACCGAGCCGAACCGCTCAAACCGAAACCGAAAAAACCCGAAATCGAAAAAAACCAAAACCGAAAAAACCCGCTTATCACGGTTCGGTTTCACTTTTTATTTTTAGATATCCGCGGTTAACCGAACAGAACCGTGCATGAAATACATGAAGTTTTTTTAATTAAATATTTAAATAATTGTCCAAGTATTAATATCGTTGCAATACTTTTATTGTACATCGACTTTTTTGCTCATAATATAAATATTTCTAAACTTCTATGTGTGAAAACTTATTAATGTGATCGTAATCTGTAAACGTCGAATAATTTATTTTTGTTATATGTTGTGTATGAATAGTTGAATGCAGTCATTGTAACGGAATAACTTTTATTTGGATTTTATCTATTTAGTGTCATTTAATTTTCCTAAAATGATATTTTACGTTATAGACTATGTTATTGTCTATACAGTTAAACTCGATTAAACGAATAAAATGGCCGCGACCTGAACCGCGACCCGAACTGCGGGTAACCGCTCACTTCGGGTAACCGCATGTCTGGTTACATGCCTAGCACGGTTAGGTTTCGGATAGTAAAATCAATTAC
>BQNB010038463.1:0-48730 GCA_026074375.1 Tanacetum coccineum | reverse complement strand
GGCAAAGTCAAAATGTGTGATTTCAAGATTGATTGCGATAATTATGGCTTTCCATAAACAAGATTGAAGACTTTGGCAAAGAGCACCTCACACCCCCTATAAAAGGGAGAAGAATGTCACGCATGGAGAGCTATCTTTTTATTATCGTTTTTCTTTTGAGTACTAATCATTTTTTTAAACAATTTTTACGTTTTCTTCATTGTATTCTATATTTTTAAGCTTTTTGAATTAAGCAAGTTTACCTTTCAAAGCCTTATATTCTCCAAGTAGTTTAATAAAAAGTGAAGTGTTTCATTGTTTTAATTCGTTACTATGTCATGTTTTTTTTGGATGATAAGCCAAAAAGGGATGGGCTTATGGTTCTCACCCTCATAAGCTAGAGTTATAATAAGCTATTTTGAGCTCTTAAGCCCTTGTTTAGAGCAAAGGGTAAAAGTAAGTACTTCATTTGGTTATATTGCTTATTTTATGCTTATTTCTGTTTATAGCTTATTTAGTGCTCATTCACTATTTCATTTGCTTATTACTACTTATTATCTCTTAGAATTGCTTAAAATATTTGGTTTAGAGTTTTTAGCCCATTAGTTTAAGCTTTAGTTAAAATTTATCTTTATGGCTTAAAACTGTTTATTCATATTGCTTATTATCAAGTGCTTATCATTAGTTTAAATTTGCTTATTAAGTCTTAACATACTTAGTTAAATATCTGTTTTCAAAAATCTTTAGCTTAAAAATTCTTAATCAAGTTTAAATTGGCAAATCTAAGTTTTAAAGAAGTGTTTGGTTTAAGGTACAAACTTGGTGTAAAATCTGTCAATGACAGTTTGGTCTTCAGAAGTTGATTTGGATAGCCTTTAAAACAGAATTGGATCATGTTTAATCAAGTTTGTTTCAAGTTGTGTTAAGTTTTCAAGTTTTTATAAGTGTTTCTTAAATTTCGTGAGATTTCTGAGTTTGAATCTGTCATAGTTTAATTTTGGAATAAGAGATCTTAGAATTTTGTTCTTTTTTGTTTAAACACACTCAAAATCATCCCTAGAATCTGGTTCTTTAAGTCCATTTAATGTCTCATTGAGTCTTTATGTTTTCGTCATTACTGACTTGGGTTTAAGCATTTCAATTTTAAAGAACCCTTTTGGATCTTCATTTTTAGCAAGTTATAACCTGTTCTATGGTTCGAATTTGGATTTTATAAGCTCATTGGAGTCCAAAGCTTATCTGTTTTAGCTTTCTAGTGGCTTAAACCATCGTTTGAGTAGCTTATTTTAGGGCTGCAAAAGCTCTTTTATCACTTAAAACATTAAAAATAGTAGTTTAAGCCCTTTTGCATTATCTGTTTCTAGCTTATCCTTTAGGTAATATAACTTTATTTTTAATTATAAGTGCTTATTAGGAGTTAATCATAATATGTTTTAGCTTTTTAGTGCTAATTATAGCTTATTTAACTTTGTAAAAGCTCCTAAAAGCCAAACAAGTACATTTAGTAACTTTAATTTTCATTTAGCATTCTGTCACTCTTTTTAGCGTATTTCTGGCTTATTTGAGCTTTTCATAAAAAATGTCTTTTCAAAAAAGTCTTATTTTAGCTTATTGGTCAAATGTTTAAAAAAGGAAAAAATAAAAAACATTGGGCAGTATAGGGAAGTCCAGGGTCGAACCCTGGACCTCAACCTTAACCACCCAACTTTTTTAACCCCAACACTCACTACCATCTGCGCCCTTGGGACTTTACATTAAACTCTTGCATTGTTTAGTTTATAAAGGGTGTTGGTAGTTAAAGCTTTCAGCTTAATTAAGCTTATTTACAGCTTATTAGGATAAGCTTTTCAAACAGTTTTATTTTTCTTAAGTGTAGATTACTTAAAAGTATTTTCTCTAAAATTTTCAGATTTTTATAAAATTGTTTAGTATTTTTAATAATATTTTTAGATTAAAAGTGTTTTTAATTCATAATAAGTAAAGTAAAAGTAAAAAAAATATAATTTTTTTTTCTAAAATTTTCTTTTATCATTTAGGACTTTTAAAAATTAAATTTGCTTTTCTAGGGGTAAAATTTGATGTTTTAGGTTTTTAGGTTGCGTTTCTAGAATCCCGTTAACGTTTTTTATGTTTAAGTCGTAATTGCTTAAATTGTTGCTTTCCTTTGCGTTGTTTTTGCATTATCATTGAAGAAATTAGAAAAAAAAATCAAAATCTTAATCTATTCAAAATCCCGATCACAAACTTCAACGTACAGTTCAATTCACGCCTCGTTGGAACAAAAACGACCCGGGAAACGACTAGAAGGGGTCACTTTCGAAATCGATATTTCCGGAATTATATTTTATTTGTGAATTGGTTTATTGCTCTTGTTAAAAGCGATTTACTGATTTACCTGTATTTAATATATATATATATATATACACACACATACTATTGACACGATCACACGTTATCCGTTTTCTAAATATTTCCCCTTGATTTATATCTTGTCTAAAACACATAAATATCCTACCAAAGTCTAGTCACCAATTTTTATTCAACATTGTATTTATTACTATTATTTTTAAGTTACCGACTTTAATAAATCCTATCTCGCTTACTTAATACTCCCTCCGTCTCACTTTTATTGTCCTCATTTGACTTTTTGAAGTCAATCTTTTTCAACTTTGATCTTTAATATTTTTGTTTGTGTTATATAATACTTTATGAAAATTATACCAATGGAAATATATTTAAAAACTAATTCATTCATATATTTTGCATCAAGTATTATATAACATAAACAAAAATATTAAAGATCAAAGTTACAAAAGAAATACTTCAAAAAGTCAAATGAGAACAATAAAAATGAGACGGAGGGAGTAATATTTTGGAAAGTTTCCGAAGCACATAGAAAATATATAAGTTATACTATAATATTTGCTAAGGATTTTATAGCTCATTCGGACTCGAAAACGCCCAAAACCTCATTTTAAATTCCAAACAGCTCACTTTTATTCGTCGAGTTTATGTAGACAATTTATAAAATTTCCAGATTTTAGTCAGTTTTTACAAAGGCGTAACTCCTTCGTTATAATGATTCACGGAATGGTCGAAAGCTACTTTCAAGGAAAAATCACGTTCTACAAGTTTTCTTTTATAAGTTTTACCCGAGTCAGACTCGATATGGGTCAAAAACAAAAAAACGTAAACTGGACAGATTGTGTCGAAAACAGTTTTTTGCTGAAAAAGTTACTAGTTTTTGTCGGAACTTCACTTAGTCGTAACTCACTCGTTTTAAGTCCGTTTTTAGCGATCTTTATATCCACGCGTTCGTAATTAAGTGTACTAATATATTTATTAATAAAGTTTCAACTTTTTAAAGTGGATTTAACAACTCGTTTTAATTCATAAAAATTCTGGACAACAAGTATTTTACCCCAAAACTACGCTATATTTTTAGCCGCAAATATCACAACTTCACTTCTAACCTAAATCCCTTCCACCGATTGATACCAACACTAATACAACTTCAAGACTACCTATTGTAAAACCCCGTATTTAAGGTCACTATTTTATCCCGAGCTTATATTTAATTTCTAAATTTTTATAGAATTAATTTTAGTATTTTAGTTGATTTTTATTAAATCGTCGTTTAAATTTTTACCGAATCCTATATTTGGAAATTATCCGTTATCGATCGAGAAATCAACGAATCCCATATTTTAATCGTGAGAGTTTATTTAATTTTTATTTAGAATTTTTCATCTTTTATTCGTGTTAGGCCGAAACCGAGTCAAAATTTGTATTTTATTAAGAATTTAAAATTTAACGAGCTAGATAAATCTTTGGGCCTGAGATTTAAAAGATATAAAGCATTTAACAAAAATTGGCCGAAGCCCCTCCTTTTTTCTTCCTTGTATTCGGCAGCCAACACAAGCCCACACCAAGGATACACATTTTTTTTATAACCCAAGCCCAAGTCCTCCCTTTTATACAAATTTCTTATAAAAGCCCATACCCACTCCACTTATAAGCCGAAACACACACACACATATTCATATAACGTTACAAAAAAAAATCATCAGTCTTCTTTGTTCTTTTTCTATTCGACGACAGACTCCAAAAAAACCACCAACATCACCCTCAAATCTCCATCAAATCACTCCCCTTTTTACTCCAAAACACTCATAAAAACATCCTTGATCATCCTCCATCACTAAAACCTTCATGCACTAACAATAGACACTTCTTGATTTTTATCAAAATCTTCAATATTAGAGTTTATGTTAATTTGATGCAAAGGGTTTGTTAAGGGATTGAATAGAAGTGTTTTGATCAAGTTTGGGTAAATCAAATCAAGTTTCCGGGTTGTCCTCTTTGTTCCCTCTTGTGTTCGGCCAAAGCATCAAAACCACAAGGGTTTGTGGTTTTGATCATTTACTTGATTCCTTATCTTCTTGTAAGTATTTTCTTTAATTTCAATTTGGTTACATATATATCGGTTTGCATGTACATTGATTATGTTTAAGAATCCATGAAATAAATTAGAAGTTATGATTCTTATGTTGTTGGCAAGATTAGTGAGTTAATAGATGTATTAGGTTAGTTTGAAATTATTGGAAGCGTGTTTGATGCAAAAATTTGGAGATTTGATAGGGTTTTATAACCCTCAATTAGACCTGAAAGTTTAGGCTTGAATTGGCGAGATGAGTGTTGTGCAAACTGAGATTTTAGTATTTAGAATGATAGTGTTCGCCCTACGGATCGTTTTGATATAAGGTAGAGCGTCTAACTCGTAAAAACAAAAAAGATATGGCATTTTGAAGTTTGAAAACTAAAGCGGCAAAATTCTGCACACATTGTTTTTGTGCAGAATTTTAGTCCATCTTGCGTGTAGTGTAACTTGGTCATGCCAATAGGTTTTCTAGGTTTGCAGGACCCTACGACTAAGTACTTCGAGTCTACTTTCCAACTAGCTAGGCCTCAATGATTTTCAGTACCTAAAAGTGGGTCAAAACATGTTTACGAGATTAGTTGTCAAAACTGGGTTTGCTGATTTCGAATTTCAGTTGCAAAGATGCAGTGAGCAGACGGGTCAAAACTTAATAATTTTTGATGAAATTTGAAATGGAACATGTTCATGATGTGTGTGACCTGCTGATTATTTTTAGATTTTTCTGAGGTGTTTAAGGGGGTCTACTGTTGCCAAACTTTTGATATGTCCAGCAGACCCTGTTTTAAAACAAGCTGCATTGGTGTGTCTTTAAGGATTATTTGGAAGTGGCTATAGTTTATGGGTGAGCTATAGTAGTTAATCAACATATATAGGTGAGTTAATATAGAAGGAGAGCGTCTAATACGAACTTTTAGTAACTCTTTAAGTATAGAGGATGTCTAGTAAAAACCGATAGAATTTCAGAAAATATGGAAGTGATATTTTAAGTGACTCTAGAACATGGATTCTTAAACATATGATAATATTACATGCCAATGTATAAATAAGTGTTTGATTCTTTTATATTAAGTTAAATTACATTATAAGTATGATATTTAATCGCGCGCCACTATTATAGGTCGCGGTTGATTGTTGACACTTGTCTTTCTCGTTTGGATTTCTTGATCACTACTCTTATCCACGGTGAGTTCATAGCCCCACCCTTTTCTTTTCTAATGGTTTTCATAAACTGTTTTCGGGGTGAGAATACATGCTCGTTTACTAAGCAAATTTATTGATTTCTACTACTTAAGCGTTACATGACTAATTTTACTAAAGTTTTTACTTGCTTACTACATGACTTTTAATACATGGTTGTTTACCTATGAATTTACTAAAGCTTGATTTGCTTACTACATGATTTGAGATCACTGAATTCATATATATGAAAATTGAGAGTTTTGAACACATTACTTGTTTTACATTGGACACAAGTGTTTTCCCATTTGTATGCTATTCCAGATCATATTATTGCCTAAGTACCCTTTGCCATTAAGTCCCCTTTTCTATCATGAACCGTTAGTTACTAGTGTAGTAAACGTGAGTGTTGTGGATAGATCTATCGGGATTGACAATCCCCGTCTGGGCTATGGTTTCTAGATAACCATTGACGCATTTAACATTTGAGGTATTTCGTAGGATGTTTGGCAGCATCTGTATTTCTTTTGGGGCACAAACCTTGAGTACTGGTTTGATTACATTACATTACATGTTAAGGTTCGATGTCATGAGCTTAGTGCAATAATATATGTTTTAGACTACTGAATTCGTTTCGTAGTCTACTATTACTTAAATCTTGTGGTCCATTATTGAACATTACTTGATTTATTGAATCACTATTGCGATTTTAGAAATAATACTTTGAAATGTTAGGTTATTATATTGCTAGCTGAGCATTGGGAGCATTTGGATGCGCGGATATCAAAACTTTAAAGACTCGATTTTCTTCACATTCGATAACCATTTATCTTTGAATATACAATTAAGTTATGTTTGAACGCTCGTAACTTTTGTTAAAAGGAAATTATTGGGACCTGTGTAACTATGATATTTTATTAAATCGAATGTGACATTTTATTAAACGTCTCTTTTGAGGTCGTTTTCTGTAACTTGTGTGTATAAACTATGATGTAGCACCCCAAGTGGTATTCCGCTGTGTTATTGTGATTTTGGGGGTGTTACAGAGTGGTATCAGAGAACTGGTTATAGAGAAGTAGGTCATTTTCAAAACCTAAACTCTAACCGTTTTTTGAAAACTTTTAAGAGTCTTTCACCATTGTCCAATATCCGCACGCACTTGCTCCCAGGTAACTTATATGCTCTCTTTTGCATCCCTATTGCTATTAAATAGATAATGAGTATATAACACTTAGTTATGACTTCGCTCTCTTACGTCTATTTTATGACGCCTTACTATTTACCTTATATCGGTCGATTATATATATATTGACCACTCCGATTATCGCGTACTTCCTATTTTCCTGTTTTCTCACTCGGACATCAATACTAGTATCATATAAGGATACCCGTACGTATATGAGCTACCTTCTTTTAATCTCTTATGCTCATATTCTGGTTTGCCGTTATCTAATTATATAGAAGTGATTTGTGTGAGTCTAACTGTTCAAGGTCGTTGTGTAGCCTTGGTGTTATGGCTAGCGTGATTTGAAATTTAGATCGGATGAGTACGTCTACTCATGTTATATTGTGATTAGGATCGGAGGGGTACGCCTACCCACATGTTGTAGAATCACTGTCTATGCTTTGTAATTGAGCTTGGCTTGATGCGAGTGCTAACCGAAGCCTAAGTGTGAAATCGTCTACGTAATAATAATTACTTACATATGTGTATAGTACTATAGTACGTCTTAATGGGTTCGTTTACTACAATATATTGTGAGCGATGCGACGATCTCCGAAACACTTACGCGACTTTACTTTATTTCCTTTTGATGGTATTGAAATTCGGGGTAGTTTGTCAATTCCGCTAGTTATTTTCTCGACCGACTCCGAGTTTGAACACTCTTCTTATGCTTTTGAATCACATATATTACTTCATAATCTATTGTTTTGAAGTCTTCCATTCTATGAGAGTACTACTTTATCTTGTCACCTTGGATCGTGCTGTCTTTTGGCACATACATTTGGAACGCGATTGACTAACGTCTTATTATTCTTCTCGTTACTTCTTATGATTTTGAAGAATCATGAAGCTAAGGAGACACACCTTTTTTACTTAATGTAGCATTTGATCTTGTTATGGTATTTTGTTTTGTGCCGGCCATACTTAAGTAGGATGATTTATAATCATCTTATTGAAATGAATTGGGACGCTTCTTCATTTGAATAAGGAAATTATAAACCGCCGAACCATAAGTTCATAATTCATCACTTACATGGATCGGGACGTCTCTTTATGTAAGTGAAGAATTGTGAATGAGTGGGCTTATATGTATTCGACATAGCGTGCGTTCGTCTGTAAGAATCATTCTTTGGGCAATGAACTCTTTCGACTCGTAATTTGTTATATGGATTTTTCCGAATTTGTATCGCCCGCCGCGAACTTGTATGGAGATAAGTCAAATAGAGCACCCGGATGGAGCGCTTCCCTTAAGGTGGAAGACTGTAGCCTCTCGTATTTTACGGTAAATATTTAAAACGCGAGCTCTAAATTCCTTTTCAAATTTAAAGGAATTTCTTATTTGTTTTTTAATCCGTTTTATGAAAATCGTCCGTTTTTTAGCTAGTTGCGAAGCGTTCGCCTTTGAATATTTATCCCATTTTAACGTTTGAGAAATCAATAATTCCATATTTTAGCTTCGAGAACTTATTTATTTTTCATTTTAATACTTTTCAAAATATTTTTTTTAAATTTTTTAATATTTTAACTACGTGTTTTAAAAACAAATATTGTGGTATAAATGTTTTAGAAAAATAAAAATAAAAATATAATTTATAAACATAACATATAAACCAACACCCTCTTTAATTGTTTTAAGCTCCAACAAAACTAAAAACCAAACACCCCCTTACCTCTAACCCCATATAAAAACAAACACACTCTTTTATTAAAAACACCTATAACACTTTATAAAAAAATCAGTTTCTTTTCTTCCTTCTCCTGTGGTCGACGAGCATAAAGAACCTAACACCACCATCACCTACAATCCTTCAAATCTCTATCAAAATCACTCCTAATCTATTCCAAATCAATCACAAACTAAAACCTGAATCATCCCTAACAACAAATAACCACATGCATCAAGATTTTTTTCAATTTTCTTCTTGATTTTCTTAAGATTTGATTTTAAAAGAGGTTTTTTGATCAAATTAAATGTAATTGGTGTTGAAAGGGTTTAATTGTAAGTGTTTTAACAAGATTAGAATAACAAAGCAAGGTTTTTGGTCTCTTTTGGGTCCTTGTGGTGTTTGGCAGCAAGAACAAACTCAAGGAGGGTTTTTGTTCGATCATTAATCTCCATTCTATTGTGTTGTAAGTATGTTTTAAAACCCTTATGCATTGATTTATTTTAAAACTTATGCATGTGTTGATTTGCTCTACGATCACATGCATGATTCATGTTTTTGATTTGTGATTTTAAATTATCTATTTGTTTATGATGTTTTATATATAAATATGTAAAAAGGATTAGATGGCATGAGCAATAGGGTTTGATGTGTTGAACATTAATGTTTTGAGGATAAGTTTGAGAGTATAGTAGGGATGTTTTGAGATCACAGCAAATCAATTGGTGCGCAATATTTTCCAGCTCTAAGGTCGACTGGGAAATTACATGGTTATATAGATATGTGTCTTAGCTTATGTGCTACTGGATGATTTATCAACTCCTCTAGATGAGCGAGTTTACTGGCAATAATACTAATACTAAGTACAAAATCCGAGTCTCGGACTTCTTAGGGTACAAAGTCCCCTAATTTTTTTACGATAACATATTAATTGGCAATAACTTAGGTATAAGGTTAACATATTTAAACTTAACTGAGCGGATGGTTTTTAGCCTTACGGTTTAAACGGTTTTGGGAACTATCCAAAAAATTTGTGTTTGGTAGGAAACTTAGGACTGCTGCAGACACAGAAGTTTAAAAGGTTATTTGCAGTAGACTTTTGCCCTGAGAAGGTCTGAATTATTTGATGGGATTATAGAAATAAGTTCAAGGTACATGTTTCGAATTGAATAGGGCGATATCTCCTGCGGATGAGTGAGATATGACCATTTTACGGAAACTAGACGATTCTGGAACATCGTTTGGAAAACAAGTTAAACTCCAGGTTAACACTCTTAAATGTGAGAAAGAAAAGTTGATCTCAGTATTAGACTCATAGACTTAACAATAAACACCCTCAATAGATTCCAGTATAGAGAAATGAAGCAAAAACACCTTTATAGCTATCATAGATTAGGATTTATGTCCATTTTCATGAAGGGTTAAAATTCTGGAATAGATCTGGTTTGATAGTCGGGTACTAAAATTTCATTTCCTATGGCTCTGAAACTTTTTAGAGGATGAGCCTTACATTTTTGAAAACTAGACTCAAAGGGATTTCTAGATGTGAAAGCCTGATACTTAGATCATTTTTGGGCTAAGAGATATGGGGTCATTAAATTGGGTTAAAAACAGAATCTGAATTTTTACGTCTTGAATTGAAATCTAGAACGTGTAGATACACATAGGTAAAATAAGAATTAAGGGATGAAACTTAGTAGGTGTTTTATTACCTATAAGACCATGTTGAACATCTATTTTGGAGTACAAATACTTTGGGTAAGTCATAATGCAATGTCGTGCATATCTTGAAGACATATCTCATGATCATGTGATTATTTTTACGTATTGACTTCTTTTATTATACTAAGACGCGTCACGCCTTTTAGGTGGTGCTTAGGCGTACTTTTCTCTCATCCGAAGATTCTTTTAGGTGGTTTACTTTATATTAATAAGGGCATAATTTATTTGTCACCAATAATAATAATAATAAAATCTTTAGAGGAATTTAGGAATAATAGGAGCGAAAAGTTAAGAATACTTACACAATAGGCATATAATGATAGTTTAGTATCGTTATCTTAAATTATGCTGTAGACTATCGTTTAAAAGCTTAGTTTGAGGGGATTGAAAATTCCAGGATGACGAACTCCCGTTATTAAAGCCTTTAAAAGAATATTATTTAATTGTTATCTTAGTTTTTATGTTTTACGTTTATCGAGGTTCATACAAAGTCGTTAATATTCCTCGATCACACCATTGGAAAGAGCACGAAATTTCAGTTCCAACAGGTACCGGCCATTCATAGTTAAAACTTTTTATTTAACATTTTTTTGTCCTGTTTGAACCTTTAGTTATAATGAACCTGGTCCAAGTTTATCAAAGGGTATATATTAAATTTTACATTCTATTATTGAAGCTATGCTCTAGCACAGCTGTAAGCTTGCTAAAGCTATGCTTCTATACCAAGAGGTCCCGAGTTCGAATATGCAGAGGGTAAAATCCCCTCATGACACGTGGGCACACGTGGCTAACACGTGAATCTACATGGCATGCCACGTGGTGGCCTGACCCGACCCGACCCATGAACACGACCTGACCGATGGCCCATGACCGCCTATGAACTCCCCCCCCTGGCGGTCAACCACCGTTGACCGATGGTCCGGCGGTGGTCAACGGTGGTCTGGCCACCGGGCGTAGGGGAGAGTGGAATCATTACCTAGTTGAATCAGTTGTTGACTGCCATCGTTGACCGTCGGTGACCACCGTTCACCGCCACCATTGACCGCAGTCGACCACTGTTGACCGTCACTGTTGACCGGTGTTCCGGTGGTGGTCCGGTGACTATGCCGGAACAGTGATTACGCCATGTGGCACCACTCAGGTGGTGACACGTGGCCTGCTAATGATTGATGGCAGGTTGTGCAGGTACGAGGTACTGTAGCAATACGAGGTTGTTGGATTGAGGCTTCTGGAAGGCTGACGTGTCACATATATTGGTAGGATCCACTGGTTATTAGCTGGCGTACGAGGTACGCTTGTTTATAACACGGGGTGGGATGAAATGACAAAATTACCCCCATATTTGCACTATAACAGTTCTTGATGGCCTGAAAAGACGAAAATACCCCCACACCCCTTTGGGCCTATATAACACAGACGCAGCAGCAGATGAATGGGAGTTATTAGATTTTGTATTTACTCTCAAATTTTCGTTTTTTAGCGTGTAAGCTTTTAGATTATATAGTTTTTGCGTATTTATTCACTTTGGTATAGAAAAAGCGTTTCTACCTTATTTGGTTTTATTATAAAAGATTCCTTGAGCTTATTATAAAGATGGAGTTGGTTAATTGCTTATTTTGTCTTTGATTCCTTCTTTCCTTTTCTTTTCTATGCTTATTTCGAATAAGCTCACTTGTGCTGAGTATTTGTTTTTAATAGCTATTTATATTTCAGTTAGCTATCTTTTAGCTAATTGATTGAATCTAATGCTTATAGATCTAAATAAGGCTTTTTTGCTTATTTTTCATCCTTTTAATCTCTTTTCTTTTCTATTTTCAAAAGTGCGTATTGTTTGGTAAGCTCGTTTCGAAATGCTAAAAAGGGAGTCATGAGTCCCTCCTACTCGACTTATTCATTAACCTTGAGCACCGTGATCTTCGGGAAGACTTATTATGTTGTTTATTATTTAGTCATAAAGTTCTAACTTTACTTAGTTTTTTCTGAGAGCTTATTAAGCTAGGAGCTTATTTCACAGGGTATTTGTAGCTCAGTTTAGAATGGCTTATTTATACTTATTCCTTCACGTTCTTGAAAAAGTCCATGATAGCTTTTAGCTTATTCAGTTTTATTTCAAAGTATTTTTTTATATACTAATTAAACTAGTTTTATTTTTACAAAATTTATTTTCAAAATAGCTTATTTTTTCTAAAAAGGGCTTTTCATCTTATTAGCTTATTTTGTCCTAACTTTTCATGTCTTAATTATTTATTTCCATCTTCCGGACATCAAGGCCGTAGCTTATAAGGGTCTTATAAGGTTGATAAAATAAGAGCATAAAGTTTTGTATCTTATAGTTTTAGGAAAGTAATTAGTAGATAAATTTACACAAACTTATTTGCTAATGAGTGAGAAGTAGAGCTTAAAAGTGATAACCTTATTTGTCTTTATTAATATGTAAGATCAAGTGGTTATTCCGTTTATTTGTGTCTCTATCAAATAGTCCTAGTTTTCTATCAATCCTTTTCCAATTAAATAGTGTATTTAATTTAAAATGTTTTGCTTTGCTTATTTGATCATGATGCGTAGTGAGTAGTTTAACTTGTGTTTGCTAAGTGATTAGTGATTTGGAATTTAAGTGCGGTTTTAAAAAGGTTTAAAAAATTAATAGTCAATTTACATACCGTCATTTACTTCAATGCAATTTAATACTTGTCATTTATTTTAAAAAGCATTTTACTTTACTTGTCATTTAATTTCTTGAAACTTGTTTTCTAATGATTTTAATTTGTTAAACCTAAGCCCGCACTTAAGGAACATTTCACGTCACTTAGCAAGCATATTTGTCATTTATATCTTTTAGATTAATTTTAGTATAACCTTGTAGTTTTAAATCTTAGAATTAATATCAGTTTAAGTTTTAGTTTAAAAAATAGTTTAAAACCAAAACCAAAAACTTTTATGACAATCAAGCTCGATTTACAACTTGAATGTAGATTTCCATTCACCTCTCGCCGAGGAAAACGACACCCGTGTTGATTACTTTTTATTCCTTCCTAAGAATAATTTGTATGATACTTAGCTTGCGTATACGTATATGTATTTTATAAGTATATATATTATATATCTGAGGGTTTATTTGATAAACGCGTTTGAACAACGACTAACATCAAAATGGCGTCGTTGCCGGGGAGAGGTGTAGCGATTTTTACGGGATTGTTCGTGTTCGAGCCTTGAAGATCCTTTCTTCGAAAAGTTTATTTTCGTACTTATTAAAAATATAAAAATCCAAAAATATTTTCTTTTTCATTTTATTTTATATAAATATTAACAAAATCCAAAAATATTTTTATTTTTATCTTTATAAAAATCTTTAAAATATTAACCTTTAATCTCTTACTACATTTAAATCTATCTCCTTAATCCTCTTATCCATTAATCTTCGACATGTCTTCGTATAACCATTTTGGTGCTCGTATTGTGAGGTTCCGTTTAATGGTGGAAATTGTCCGAGCTTGTAAGCATTTAGGCCTCCCGGAAATGAGTTTGTCTAGACCCAAAACCTTATTCTATGATAACACACCAAACTTCTTCAACCAACCTCCACAATACCAATACGAGACATACTTGTGTGGATTTTGTGGAGGGAATTCTCATCCGGGTTACGATTGTCAAATAGGGAACACACCCGTCTTTGATCAGGTCCCTGTAAAACAAACACGACTTTGGATTTAACCAACCTCTACATTATTTTCCGAGTCAACCACAACAATTTCCTTGTGAAAATTGCGGGCAGGTTCTTCATGAAAATTTTCAGTGTCAACCGATGAACCAAAATTTCAATTATTCTAATTCATTCGATTTTGACCAAATTCAACCCCTGCAGCAGTTCGACAATCATCAGCCTCAAGAAATTCCAGAAGTCATTCCTTTCTTTGATAGTGAAACAAGAACGAGCTTTATAAAATGATTGAAGATTTTACGGAAAGAATGAATCAAGAGTTACATAAGCAGGAGGTTTTACTTGCAACTCAAAGAGAGCAAGAATACTTGCCAAAACAAGCGCTACAGGAAAAGCAAGTTCCCCACCAAATTCCTACTTTCGATCAACTAATTTGAGAAGAAATGTGTGGCACAACATTTTGTGAAGATCAAAAGCAAAATATGAAGATTACCGATGCTAAGATCAGCTTGAAAATTTGTCCACACCAAGAGCTTTAAGTGTATGCATAATAATGTTGAAGATCTAATAAAGTGCTCTTAAATTCTAAACTTCTCTTGATTAATTTGAATACTCAACATATTAATAAGAAAAAGCATGGATGTAAAAATATGCAAGCCGACCAGCTAACATCAAATCTGTATTACATCGTGTTTTGTACGAATTACAAAGTAATTCAAAGAGAGAGTACTATTCCTTTGAATAAAACACCTCAAATTTCTCTGGTTAATGCAATCACACACGATTTACCAACCGAAGAACCCGAGGACTCTCTCATAATGGGGAATAAGGAACTTAGCACTATTCTTGAAAAGGAATCAGACGAATTCATAAAGTCCAGTGTTGAGGACCTATTCCCAAGCCCCAAGAAGTCCAAGATTCATCTAGAGTGATAGTGAGAGCGTTTTACCTTCGAGTGATGATTTCTCTCCCAGCTTTATGGGCATTTCGTACCGCTTTTAAGACACCGATTGGTTGTACGCCTTACAAACTAGTGTACGGAAAGTCTTGCCATTTACCTATCGAGTTAGAGCATAAAGCATATTGGGCTTTGAAACATGCTAATTTCGATCTTAAAACCGCGGGTGATCACCGGAAGCTTCAACTTAATGAACTTAATGAGCTTCGTGATCAAGCTTATGAGAATTCTTTGATATATAAAGAGAGGATGAAGAAGCTTCACGACTCTAAGATCAAAAACCGCATTTTCAATGTTGGTGATCGAGTTTTACTCTTCAACTCTCGTCTAAAGATATTCTCGGGAAAGCTTAAAACTCGTTGGTCGGGACCTTTCACCATCACCAAAGTTTTTCCATACGGAACCATCGAGTTATCTCAACCCGATGGTCTAAACTTTAAGGTGAATGGTCATCGTGTGAAGCATTACTTCGGAGGGGACTTACCACCCAAGGTAGTCCAGGATCTCCAAACTTTCTCCAAGGACGAATGAATTCGGTGATCGAGTCAAGCTATGTGACTCGGTTACCAAAAACAAAGCGCTTCGTGAGAGGCACCTCATGCTTATCCATTTTTCTTCTTTCTTATTTCTAATGTGATGCGAGGAGGCTTGTACTCTTCCGATTCTTGTTGTTTGTGCTTGTGATTTTTTAGGATTGACCTAAAATTTTTGAAGACTCTCGTGTTCGGTGTTTTGTCCCGGTCCACTCGAGCTTCCTAGCCTTTGCTTGCCATTAGTTTGGGGAAATCCGATATCCTAAGATTATTATCGTCTAACATTTATCTTTTAGCATACTTGATAAACGACTTGAGATTTTTGTGATACTTTCTTCATGCTTGGGTTATGCATTCGACTTTTTGAGTTCTAGTATGGGGTTTTTAAGTCTTAGGCTAGGAAACATTGAGGACAATGTTTAATTTTAGTATGGGGTAGTATATCTTCGATATGATCTTAGCTACATTTGCCGTTGATCTCACGTACCCCGTTTTCCCACAAAAAAATTTAAATTTTTAAGTCTTAATATCTAGTTAATTGTTCACATATATTAAAAAAATAATAATAATAATGTTGAAAAATATACATAGTTGGAAAAAAAATAGTTGACACAAATGTAGGTTTTCCGTTGGTGAGAACGAAAAGTAAATTTTGACCCGACCGGTTTTATATCTTAGCTTTCTCCTTAACTTTAAATAGATTGATTTTGCTAATCTTTTATACAAGGAGCTATAAAACGCAAGTCTAGCTTGAAAAAGTCAAGACTTTGCAAGTTCTCATAATTGATTTTAAATATGCGAAGATCAATTTATTAGAGTTGAGATTGTTGCCAGTCTATGTGACTTGTTAAAGTGCCGATCTTAATTCGTTAGGCTAAGTATTCACGAGTTTCTTTATTAGAAATTTTAAATTGTGAAGAACAAGAGATGATAGAGTAGAGTATAAGTTTTGATGCTAAACATAGAATAGTTGGATTTCTTTAAGGCTCATAAAGGTTAATTGTGGCTTTTTGCTCCCATCAGCTTAATAAACGTTATATAATTGTTGAATAAAATAAAGTTGCTTTAGGTTTTTGCGATTCTTAGTTTAGATCACTTCGTAGAGATTCCTTATGGTGAAAGTAAGGTACACATCAAGGTTTTGTCAGTGTTGTGGGGAAATAGACTCCTGGACCATGGTCGGCTCGCATACCGATGTGGCAGTTGTTAAAAGACCACAGGACTTGAAATTTGGCTATAATAATAATAATTATGAAATAAACTGAAGCCGAAATAAGACTTCTGGATCATGGTCGGCTCGCATACCGATGTGACAGTCGTTTAAAGGGTGGAGGTAATAAAAATAATAATAAAAACTGTGGGCTGATAAAAGTTTACTACCTCTTGCCGGCTCACAACCGATGTGGTAGTCTTCTAAATAAGGCACATAGTAATAATAATCCGAGACTGATAAAAGTTTGTTGCATCTTGCCGGCTCACAACCGATGTTGCAGCCTTCTAAAAGGTCGAGGAAATTACCGAGGTCGAAATATGTTTGCTGCATCTTGCCGGCTCACAACCGATGTTGCAGCCTTCTAAAGGACCGAGGTTTAATAATGTTGCAATAATAAGAAGAATAAAGCCAAATTTTGACTCCGAGGTTTAATAAGAAGAATAAGACTTTTAGAGCATATGATATTGCGTGAGGAATCACTTAGTTTGGGGAATTTTGATATGTGAGAAATCACATATCCTTTTTATACCAAAAATGGCCCTTAAATGAACAAATTGTGCAAATTATGCTTGTATATTGCTTGTTTTGTCATTTATGATGTGTAGGTATGGATATTGCAAAAATCACAAAAAAACGGTCAAAACTAGACAAACACGGACACGAGATGGAAGAGTACACAAGAGATGGAAGTTTTCTATCAAAAGGTCAACAAAAGTCAATTTGGTCAACTCTTGGTCAACCATAAAAGAACAAAACCTTGAAATCACCAAAACAACCCTTGATGTTAAACCAATTTCATAAAAGCCCTTAAATTAACAACACCTTAAAGTCTAAACAACATTAGCACTTATGTCCATCACCCTACATCAACTCATTAAGTTATCTTAATCTCCTTAACTTTTCATTTAATGATACAAGAATAATGTGATGTTTTATATATGAAATCCCCATGAGGAAAGTTTAACATGTAACATAGAATTTTCATGTAAATATAGTTTTTATGAAATATACACAAGTTTTATGATTATTAATAAGAAGTTATAAATAGATACTTAATATTATTACAAACTTACTTAAGCTTAAAAGTCAAAGTGGTAAAACATAAAACTAGGTCAAAAATTGACTTATGAAGGTTAGTGTAACATTCTATCCCAAAGGCCTTAAAAATATACTTTATTTTTGAGTATTTTTATAAGATAATACTTTCCACGACGTTCTGAAAAAGAAGAAACTTGTGAAAACAGCTAAATAAACGAAAAAGTATGAGTAAAAACAAGTTATACGATAAATAAACGGATTTATAAAAGAATTTTTATAAAAACTTTTATAAAAATTATTCAAACAGCAAGTTTGATATTTTTACTAAAATAATTACATATTTTTTAGGATTCCAAAAGATAAGAATCGAATTTTTCAATATAAATAACGAACGAGATTACGAATTTCGCGAGTTTTACGACAATTAATACTTTTTATAAAACTATTTTTATAAAAGTTACTATTCATGACAGAAAGTTATATTTTTGTAAACCTCATAAAATTAAGAACTTTCAAGCAAAGCGCGGAAAGCTTCCTCGCAAGAATCGTTAAGAAACCGGAGCTATAACGAATAAAATCGACAATTACGTGTTTTTTACACAAACAAAACAATTTAAATAAAAGTCATGTCCATGAGTGAACATAAAAAAATGGTTACTGTTTCCCCAGAGGGCAAAATATTCGAATTTCCAAATTATGATAACTTTTCCTAAAAACGAAAAGATGCATAAGAAACGCAAAAATCGGTCTTACAAACGCAAAAGTTATGATATTTTTTACTAAAACGATAATGTATAAACGTTTATACTTATTAAATCACAATTTTACCGGAAAACCATTATTGGTGATTGAACATGTAGAATTAAATGCGGTAATCAAAGTGACTAATATACTAGGGAGTTTCATAATGAGCCTCTTCGTTGGCTATCGACGAGTTGTTGGATTTAACGATTTAAAGTGTACCTAACTGCCTCGAACGTCATTGACATGACCACTTAGATTATGAAAGCCCGAACGATAGTACGATGTTCAACGATAAGATTATATTCACGTACGATTACTACTCGGACTTATACGACCTATGATATTTTGGTTGCATTCGAAATCATTGTACCGTACCTATATCACGATACATTTCATCGGTTATCTGACCAAGGTGATTCATGCGAGGCCTCACAAGTTTTTAACGATTACAATTATATTTATATTATGGGAGGTAAACACTGCTTTGTTTTTATAAATTGACGCAAGTTATTGATACCATTTTTGCCTATAGTACGAAACCCAAGTTAAGCCCCCATTCTCATGGAACGGTCACTTGCATAGATGGAGTTGGGATTTTCTAATAAATAAGTGAAGCGGCGAATGGATATGAAATAGATCCTATTCGGAACGACCTCCCCGTTCGGTTACTACACTATCAACGATAACGAACTTAATAGCATGTCGAATTTAGGAATATTTCGGTTGAACATCAAATCGGCCAGAATTGCAATATAAGTAGATATAATTGCACGAAAGAATTGTCGAGCCTCATAGTCATGAGCTTATGTAGATAATCTAGTTTTTGGATTCTGCAAGTTGTTTCATTATCAATGGGAAAAACTGCAGACCTACATATTTTGATGTAATCAAACCAAACACTATAAATTCACCAACAATTAATGTTAGATGTTTTTAAGCAATGTTTTCAGGAGGTCAATAAAGCATGGATGCCAGGGATGCATTGGGTTACATTGGATTACAACGCATAAAGATTTAGGTGCATCATGATTTTGGGAAAGGTATTTCAACTTTTGAAATATTCAACAAATACAAGGTAAAGCTATATGCTTTTGTATTAAGTCTTTCAATTTAAATCCAATGTATCATTTTAAACGACTTTTTTGTGTCGTTCTTATGTATCTTGTGCTATTGATCTTGAAGTAACACTCTCCGAGACCTTATATCCGAAGCTAACCCAATTTGGGGTGTTATCTGATTGGTATCAACCAAGGTTTTGAGAGATCCGAGGTCAAAATGTTTTTGCGGGACAATAACCAGATCAAACATTGCATTCAGAAATAGGGTTTTTTAATTGACACTACACTAGTTGTTCGCATTAGATTAGTTTAACTAGATGCTTACATGACACACTAATTGGATTGCATTAAGGGATAGATTCATCATATGATATACGTGATTACTTAAAAGTACGTATATTACTATAGGTATATTTAATATAACAAAAATGAGTTTGTTGCATTCTTCCGCGTAACTCTGCAATTAGTGTATATAAAGATTAGTTATAAAATAGGGGAATATTTCTTAGGCAAGTAGTAACGTTAAGCTCGTAGGTCCAACCAACCTAAACATTAGCCTAATCGAATATGAAAAAGCCTTACCAACATTCATTATGCCATACGTTGCATACCCCTCCGATTTACCAGTACCGAGCCTTATAAAATATATTTATATAAGTTAAGTTTTTGCTCGCTGCCAGCGTTATGTTTTCATTATGAGACGATTTGCCTACACGTCTGTTTATATTTTATTCCGAGCCATGGAGAATCCTTGAAGCTTCTGATGAGAGAGCTAAGAGAAACTTAATTTGAATGATCAGCCTTCTATCTGCAGATGCCGTCACCTACACCTTATCAACCCAGGCACATTGCTGACTCTTAATCCGAATCTGGAAGGGGATAAGGAGGACCCTGAGGAGGATCCTGCTGACCATCCTGCCGACGGATGAGACAATTATGATAATGAGTCATCTGATGATGACAACGATGATGATGATGTTGAGAAGGAGGAGGAGGACGGGGAAGAGGAGGAGCACCTAGCTTCAGCCGACCCTTTTGTTGTACCTACAAATGATCCTGTCCCCTCAAGATGAGAATACAGAGACATTTGAGACTAATGAGTCTGCTTCTACATCACCCACCTCCCCACACCATATCATCTTGTCTTTTGAGACCAAATCCCGTACAATACGGATGTCTATTTAACACCATACTCCACGATCACCATCTGCTAAGGCAGGCATTACCGAGTTTGCTGCTGCACTACCTTCATCATCACCACCACCAGAGAATGTTGAGTCACTTAAAGATAACATAAGAGTCTAGCATCTAGAATCTTGAGAGGCACCCTGGCCATAGACAAATAGATTTGTCAGTGTAGCTTATTTTGTATTCCACTAAACTTGAGTAATACTCGGTTGGTAGTGTTAATAAAAAGCTTGTACTCTTTTACTCATGTAAAACGATGTATTAAGTATTAACTTACGTTGTTGGTTATGATCATGCTACTGTACGAGGGGGATTTATTTTATGTCATGGTTGCTGTTATCTTATATCTACGCATAACGTGGTCTCACCTTACCTACTTGTTGGGATCATGGAGTGTCATGATTTTCCCTTGGATGAAACCTCATATACATTCTTTTTCCCTGTGATTTTCAGGAAACAATGACAACTGTTGATCAAGGGATGAGTGTTGAGGAAATTGAGCGGGTTGTAGCCCAGCGAGTGGCTAATGCTATCGAGGCTATTGCCATTTATGAGACGAAAACCAACATGGCTCGTAAGTCAATGAGCCAGACCAAACAACAAGAATGCAAGGTAGCAGAGAATGCTAACAACAAGAGAAAGTGGGAAGGTAACCATAATGGGAAAGGTACTGTAAAGGGCGGGAATTACAAGAAGATGGGCCACATTACCCGGGATTATAGGAATCCTACTACTGCTAGGAATCAACGAACTCACACCTGTTATGGGTGTGGAAGTCCGAGACACTTCAAGAGTGAGTGTCCAATAGTGAAGTTTCAGAAATGTGTGGACAAAAAAAGATTAGCACTCTTTCTGAACGCCAGGATGAGAACAAGAGGAAGTTGAATAACACTTCCAAGAACAATCAGAACCAACAACAGCCAAACAAGAGGCAAAATACTGGCAAAGCTTACGCTGCAGGGCACGGGGAGAAGAAATATTACGGCGGGTCCAAGCCGTTGTGTCCTAAATGCAACTATCATCATGATGGTTCATGTGCTCCCAAATGCCACAAGTGCAACATAGTTGGCCATCTGGTCCGTAACTGTAGGAGACCTACAAATGACAATACTACTAAAAACCAAAGAGGCACGAGGACAAGTCAAAAGGATAATTGTTATGAATGTGGGAATCAGGGGCACTACAAGAGGGATTGCCCAGAGCGAAAGAACCAAAGCCATAAAAACCAAATTGGAGGTACTGGAGCACATGGAGTGGTGCATACCTTAAGAGGAGGAGAAACCGATCAAGACCCTAACAACAAGAAGGATGAGATCGAAGCTTAAAAGATAAAGTTGACTAGCCTTGCCTAGCAAACCCTAAATTGGAACTATCTTAAACTTTATTTCCTTAGGAATTCTCGTTGTATTTCCCTAAAATTTCAGTTGTACGAATGATTTCAAATTATCTATCAAATTATCGTATTATGAGAATTTCGTCAATATTAACTTAGGTTCCTTATTTACTCTTACAAACTACTCTCACGAATATCATGAAATTGTAACGCTATTTTGACGAAAATGAGCAATGCATCGTTAGTCCTCAATTATACATGGCCTGATCAACTATGTATAATTCAGGAAGGTACCATGCCGTGCTGAGAGTAGTCACTCTAAAAACCTCTTGTTAAGGAAACAATTTTCTACTTATATCATGTTTTGTGTGCGTATTCATAGAACGCGTTTACTTTTGGAAATTGAATTAGTAACCCTATCAACTAAGCAGACCTTCACTCCGTCTTACTATAAAGTTGGCATCATCTTATACCAAATCCTAAGCCGAGAAGCCAAGACACATTACTAGTCGCCCTAAGACAATTTCGCTATCGAATTTGCTCGCCATTAGAGAATTTACTAAATCACCCATTCGAAAAGATCCCCCCCCCCCCCCCCCGCAATGTAACAAGATTGGCCATTAGGAGAAAAAAGTACACGTGACATATTTGAAGGAAATTCGCACCCCTATCAAAAGCTAAAAGGTTTCTACAAAGGAGTCTTGAATTTGGGTCCCGAATACGTAAAAGATGAGAAGATGTTTGAATGGCTCACACGTGGACATGTGAGCATGCACAAGATAGACTGAAGCTAAAGACCGTATAGCTTAAAGACTTTTCTGTAAACAAAAGTGCTTGCCGGGAGACAACCCGGAATGTAATTTCAAATTTTTGTAAAGAGTTTGTATTCATAGTATGTTGATACGGCGTATCCAATCCCATGGATACGGCGTATTGACTAACATGGACGTTATCTTTTTATTTTCTAGTACTTTGAACTTTATTGTCAGACTCGTTAATACGGCATATTCATAACTACGAATACAATGTATTTGACCTTTATTTATTTTTCTTACAGGACTCAATACGGCGTATCCTGAAACATGGATACGGTGTATCGACCCTCCTGTATAGTTTTTGTTTTTATTTTTATTTTCTAACCGACCGATATTGTTGGGAATTTAAATAGATCTAACACGAGTCCTACAAGCTAATCCTTTAATACTGCTCAAGAATATAACAAACAGTACTAACCAGTTAGTACAGTGCAGAAGACAGTTTAGTACTAGCCAGTACTAAATTTAATACAGCTGGAGATTTAGTACCGTTGCATGAAGATTACAACAGTTGAAGAGATAAAAGCGTATTTTGTGATATGTATGGATTGATTCAATATATATCCTATATAGTTAGAAGATATGTTGATATCTTATAGAAGTTTAGAAGATTTGTAGTTATCTTGTAAAGGACTCCTTGGTGTATAAAAGGAGATCCTAGGTTATGGTTTAGAATAACACATCAATCAGTCTTTCCTTATATTTATAGATTCAAGGTTGCATACCCTAGTACTAGACAGAGTACTCGTATTATTCATCATAATAATATTAAACATTTTGGTTATATTCATTGTTTATTCATTCTACTGCATTACAGTTTACTATTACATAGATATTCTTCTAAGTATTAAAGAGTAGATTCTGCATACTCTTTAGTATCAACAAAGTTTCTAGCATATTTGTCTTGAATCTATTCAATACAACTAATCCTTTTTACAAGGTTTGCAAGATCTAGTTGGGATCAACAATTTCTTCATCAGTAGGAAGTGCATCAAAGTCTTAACCCTGTACTCTAAGGCAAATCTTGAAGATATCTCTAAAGACTTCCAGATTGAGTTTGAATCTCTTCCTTTTGTCTATCTTGAATCTGTAGAAAGTGTCATGCTTGTAAACAGAATCCCAGAACTGATGCATGTAGACTTCTCGAACATCTGCAGTGATGAGAAATGCAGAGTAGCATGGAGAGAGAGCCAGAGCATCCAGAACAAATTGAAATGTGGGCTCTCTTTGGGTCTTTCCAGGATTGAGTCTTCCTTTGCATTTTCCAATGTCAAGTCTTTTCTCCTTTTGAACAAGTTCCAGATCAAGTTTGTTCTGCTAAGATTTGTCACATACAGTTCATATTCAAGCAAATATATATATATCACTGAAACATAATGCAAGACTGATTTACACAAGGTGTTATGCACTCAGACACTAGGCAAAACATTAACACACATGAACCTAGGAGAATCACATAATCATACAACACACTAACTATAGGCAATCTATAGAAATCAAGGCAAACACTAAATATTTCTAAGGAAAAACTAGACCTAAATTAATCACAAAGTGATAAGTTAAGGTTTAATTATACTTAGATTTGGTTATAAGATTAGATTACCAAGATAACAAGATTAGTTCTTCTAGAAAAAATCATGTATAAATCGCCTAGTATATGCGTATAACTCGTATATGTTAATCCTATTTGTATAGTTCGCCTATACATATGTGTATAGTTCGCCTGTTGTTAAGCCACGTGTATAATTTGCCTGTATAAATGTGTATAATTTATAACACCCTGTGTTTTCAAGTCATTGACGACATCAATAAATTCACAATGTACCTTTTTGAATTGTACGTGTTTGCTTAAAATTGTAAACGTTAGGTTAAATCGCGTACGCCAAAAATTAGCGTTCAATGTAAACGGGCATCAAACAATTAAATGTTTACATCAAGCATGGGTTATATAATTATTTTAAGGATAATTATTAACTTTGTTCATTTTATTTTTATCGGATACGTAAAGTGTATACGTTTCGCGATAAATTGCGTTTAGGCACTCCCGGAACCACAAAAACTTTCCTACGCTTCAACAAATACCCACTTTTATACCCAATACATAAAAATTACAAAATATATCATCTATATCTTATGTATTGCCGAAATTCTTGCAAGGTGTACAAGTATTATAACAAAACTCATCCACTTTAGTCAAATATGCAACATACTTCTTTAATGCCACACCATACCTAGCTTACTTTGACTAATGACCATAACAAAGACCATCCCTATGACCATACTATGTTCCTTGACTAACTATTGCACCTTTTTGGTCATCTATATCTTATATACATGCATGACTAGAAAGAGTTAACACATATACATAAACACTTAGCCAAAAATTCAACAAACATCCCCTTTGGCACCTATAGAGCTCACGGCTCAAAACTAAGACCCAACCAAAACCATACAAAATTTTCTACAACCCATACACACTTATACACATCCATTATAAGGTATTCTAAGGTGATCCCAAGCATTGGCTAACCCTTTTTCAAGTATAACTCAAGTAAAAGGAAGTTAGGGTTTTTGTTAAGAAAGTAAGGGTTTATTTGTGCAAGCTTTGGTTTTGTGGCTAAACAAGGGTTTAGCACTAGTTTATCATCATCATCATACCTCATAAGGTTTACTTGAACTCTTTATGTTCTCATAATTTTCATTTTATGCATATGATTATTCTATTTAGCTTAAATCACCATTTAGGATTATTAACATGTAAAAAGAAGTTTTTATTTGTTGTCATCATAATGTACACTTTTATATACCTTATGATGTTAATGACATCATGTTAAAATGGTTACACAAATGATTTACACGCTTGGTTAACATGAAGATGATTATGGGTTAATTAGGGTTTTTATAGTTTCATAATATGTTTCAAGATAATGAAATGCATAAGAAATGTTAATATTAATTATGGACTCATATAAATGTTACTTGAACACTAAAATAAGGTTATCATGGAAGAAATACACTTGTACACACTTGGTTATGTATAAATATGATTATGGACAAAACTAGTGATTTATGGATTTTTATAAAAGTTATGGTTTATTATGTGAAATAAAAGACTTGTAATATTTGGACAAAAAGGACAATAAAGGGACTATGGATATAATATACATGTAATATATATGATAAATATAAAATATAAGATTAGTGGTAAAAGTCAAAAGTGGAAAAGTATGAAAACAATGAAATATAAGGACTTAACAAAGTCAATCAAACTTGCTGTCCAAAATTCGAAGTTTAACATATCCATTTTATATTTTTATAAGATAATACATTTCACGACGATTCCGAAAAAGTAAGAAACTTGTTAAACGGATTAATAACGAAAAAGTTACGTTAAAAACGAGTTATACGTTAATAAACGAAGTCGTAAGTAAATTTTTATAAAAACATTTTTATAAAAATTATAAACAGCAAGTGAAGATATTTTTAATAAATAATACACATTTTTAGGATTCCAAAATGATAAGAATCGCAATTTTTCAATTAATAACGAACGAGTTATGAATTTCGTAAGTTTACGACAATTAATACTTTTATAAAACTATTTTTATAAAAGTTACTATTCATGACAGAAAGTTATATTTTTGTAAACCTCATAAAATTATAGAACTTTCAAAAACGAGAACGTCCTCGAAAGAATTGTTAAAAACGGAGCTATAACGAATAAAATACGACATTTACGGGTTTTACGACAACAAATACGAATTATATAAAACTCATGTCTGTCATGATCATAAAATTACTTGTTCATTAGGGGAGAAAATTATGTAAATGACAATAAACGATATCCCGTCATAATACTAAAAGATGGACATAAGAAAACGCAAGAATCGGTATTTAAAAACGCTAAAGATAACGAGCACAGTTATTGGCTAAAACGAAAATATATAAAACGTTATTACCTATTAAACATAATTTAAATCAAAACCATTAGTTGGTGATTGAGCTATATAGAATAATATGTGGTTATCAAGTACAATATAACAAGGGGTAGTATCATAATGAGCCGAACTTCGGATGGCGTTTCGACGAGTTGTTGATATATACGATTAAAGTGTCCCCTAACACACGAACGTCATGTCATGACCTCTTAATTATGAAAGCCCCGAACGATAGTAACGAGGTAACAACTATAAAGATTATATCCAATTTACATTGTACTTATACGACCTATGATAATTTAGGTTTGCATTCCCGATCTTTTACGTGACGTTTTATACTGTCGAGATTTGGATTAATCTGAACTCAAGTGAGTTCATACCCCAAACATTTTTATGATTTCAATGATTTATAACTAAGGGGTGGAAACATTCTTTGTTATTAACAAATTTGGAACGCAAGTATTGAATTACATGATTGCCAAAGTAGCGATAACCCAGTTAAGGCCCACTAATCCAAGAACTGTCCAATTGCATAGATGTAGTTGTAAGTACAATTATGTGACGCGAAAGTTATTTTAATAGATCAATTCGGAAAAGACTCCCCGTTCGTAGTGACTTGCTAATCACCAGAGAACGAACGTATAGCATTCTAGCTTTTTAAGAAGTTTTCGGGTTAGAACATCATCACGGCTGAGTAGCAATATTATGCGAACAAGATCGTCGAGCTTCAGTGTCATGAGCTTAGTGTAAATGTAATCTAGTTTTGTGAATCTGCATGTGTTGCATTATCACTAAAAAGTCATGCCGGCCTGCATAAAATGATTTATCAACCTATGAATTTGCCAACAATTTTGTTGACGTATTTAAGCATGTTTTTCAGGAGAATCAAATAGGCATGGAATGGGAAGCCAGAGATGCATTGGTTATATTTTGGATTGCAACGCTTAAAGATTTAGGAGCATCAAATTTTGGGAAATGTATTTCAACTTTGTAAAACTCCAAACAGTGAACAAGTTAAGCTATTGCTTTGGTATTAAGTCAATTCATCATAAATCCAATGTATCATTTTAAACAGACTTTTATGTCCGTTTCTTATATATCATTTGCTATTGATCTGAAGGTAACACAGCCCCTACCCTTATTCCGCTGCGACCCATTTTGGGGGTGTTACAGATTGTTATCAAGAGCCAAGGTTATAGAGAACCAGGTCAAAATGTTTTTGCTGGATCTATAACCATTTATCAAATACGAATTCATACAACGGGGTTGACAAATGGGACATACATATATGCCTACATTGCAATTACATAAAAAGGGTTTTTTAATGGGACCACACTAATTTGTAGCATTAGTGGAGACTAGATGCAATACCATAATTGATAAACGTGGTTAAAATATATTACGTATATTATCATAAGAGCCTTATATATTCTATACTCCCATAAGTTGTTTCTTCTGCTGGTCAAACAGTAGTCATGGACAGCTGATTTTTGCTGTTACCAATACACTTTCACTCTTGAGGCACGATCTTGGAGTAAACCATCTGAGTATCCTACGAGGAGGCTGCCCACAGTTGTTGAGCAGGCACCACGTACTCACAGAGTTAGTACCTGAGGATCATTACCAGTAAAAAATAAACATTTCTGGAGCCTAAGCATCTGAGGACTTAGTGCCTAGCTGGAGGATGGAGGCACCTACACCTCTACTACCACCATTCCTTTTTATCTCCACAGTATTCGACCCTTAGTCCCTTAGAGCACTCGATGATTGAGATGAGAAAGTAGCATCACCAACTATCATTCGCTACACCCATCAGTGACACCACCATTGTTAAAAGAATAAAAAGTAGGACTTTCAACTACGAAATTGGAAAAACAACCTGTTTGACAGATAAAACTAAAAATTAAATTTCTGGAGGATACAAAATCGGGTAATAGCACCCTCCCTCCGCCCCTCAATCATCAATATGGACCACCCGATACACCACTCTATGTTATGCATATAGTCACGCACATATCACAGCATCCTCCCACCCCCCCACGCCCCTAATAACATATCCCCCCTTTAACATGCAGATAAACCAAAAACACAAGTTACCCCTCCAAAGCAATCTATCTACACCCGTCCATCTCCCACCACTCCCCCCCATCAACACAATAAACAACTACAACTTAAGACCCCAGTAACACTTTAATTGGTCCGCACATCACCAACTTCCCCCCTTATTCCCAATCAACGCCCCCCACAATCGTCACGGCTCTGACGCACAATCCCACTCACAAACCCATCCCAAATCCTCCCCTGCATCCAATAACCCCCCTAGAACCTCCATACCTCAGTAACCCCATTATTCCGGCCACGGAAACGACCCCAAACAGCAAGACACCCACAATCACCAAACTATAAGTCGTCCACACAAAACGCCCAATAAAACGAAGCCACGCAACACCTTTCTCCCACTATGTAACATAAAACCACCTACCCCACAACCGCCTTCTAAAATTAAGCAATATCAACCAACCACCCTCACCAATCTCCACGATATGTAGTTTTGAACTATATACCCTAAGAACAAATCTCCCGTTCAAACGCGCCCCCACTGATCTACTAACCCAACAACAACCTTTCCCTAACACTAACCGACTTAAACGACTCCCCCGCAACCGCACAACAACATACACCTACCTCATCCCACTTCAGCCAAATACATACTCCCACAATCCCGTACTTAATCCACTCTCTCCAATGAGCCCGCGATAGCCCCTGCTCCTCCGCACCCTAACACCTTCCAATTTCCCAAAATTCCACAATCATAACATATTAAAACTTTAAACTACTAACCCCACATCCCCACACCACCAGAACCCATACATTTCAGATAAAAAAATTTGTATTTATACAATCACCATAAATAACACACATAATTAATATTAGATTTGGCTTTATTGTTTTAATCATATGTTACACCCTGCAAAACCATCTACTAGCGCGCAGAGCATGATATTATTCCCAGAGGCAGACACACCGCCTCGGAAAAGATTACAACTACAACTCCCAGACCTGGGTGTGAGATTAGAGAGAGTTCTGCTGTTCTGCTGCTGCGAGACAGCCAGGACCCACTATAGAGACCAGACTCCTATATCTGAGAGGAGGATATACCGCCTTAAGTTGGTCCCACAGGAGGTCACTTAACCAGGTAGATGATTGCACTAGTAGAGTTTCAAGTTATTGTACACGACATCCGATCCCTGTGGAACACTCAAAACTGGATCGTTGCAGCTGTGAAGAAGCAGAGATTGAGGTAATTGAGAAGATAGACTTGCTTACGAAGCAAGAGATATTCAGAAAACTGCAGTCTGGCATAAGGTCTGAAGCTCACTGCAGGGCCAGGTTAGAGGCACGAGTTACATGTAGTTAGAGACTATGCGCGTCGCCACGAGGGCAAGCGTTCAGCTTGCAGATGATCTTGCTGTTCAGATATAACATTGCGTACCCAGGCCTTGGAGGCTGGAATCACGCTTAACATTGGAGGACACTAGTAGGTAGCAGTTACCTAACTTAATATATTGTATACCTACTATGCAGTCTGTTAAGAGTTTTATGGGTTACCCCCAGCTAGCAGCGGTAGAGATCTTGTTTTGGTATAGGCTTATCTTGTAAGACTTTTGTTACCGATTAGCAATCCTGTATAGCCTAACTATTATTACGGTAACTCCCGGCTAGTAGAGGCTTAAATGTAGGAATTTTATTTTGTAACCTAGCGATAGGTGAATCATATGTCACCAAACAGATCATGTATAATTCCAGATTATATATGGAAAGGATATATTATGTTATGTTAGATGCTTGTGTTGGTTATATATTTCACTGGGAGAAGTGATCTTATTTAATTTAATGAAGCATATGGTTTATGTCACGTAATGATTGTAATGAAATCTAACAAACGGGTATATTGTACTTTTTCTTTGTGATTGAAGAAAATGGCACCAAAAAGAACCACAAGGTCAAACCTACCACCCCAACTCCAAAATGATCCAAACCACAACTGTTACTGAGGCACAACATTCAGCCGCTTAATTGAACCAAGGAGTTGCCCCCTGCTAGCAATGGCTGCAGCAGAAGCAACAGGGTTAGGATGTGCTATAACACAATGGTTCAGGACGTAAGGCCAAGCGCCAAACTGCCCGCTAATGCTCTTACTCTGAAATTCTTGAAATCAAACCTTGGACTCAAAGGTAATGAGGGAGACGACGGACTCCTCGATGGTTTGAAGAAAATGGAGTATGTGTTTAGCATTGTCAATTTGCCCTAGCGACTAGTCAGTCAAATTCCTCGACTTGCACTCTGCAAAGATGATGGCTCGAGTACGGGTACTAATGGTGGAATGCCCATGTATAAGAACCAACTACTACTGAAAGCAGCTCATGCCATGACATGGGCAGCACAGAAGAAAATAAGACTGAATACGTAACTCACTCCCCCGAGGGGCGAGATTCAAGAAGATATGAGACTGAGATGTTGGAATCTCAATGTCAAGGTGCAGCCGAAGTGGTGACCTATAGTCGACGATTTCAAGCAACTTAGCATTTGAATGTGATCCAGAATGTTCTCTGAATAAGGTAGACAAGATTGAAAGTATATCGGCTGGATTGGCCCGATATGTTACATGGCAGTGAACAGGCATCAAAATCAAAGACCAAGCAAGAAGTTCATTGATTTTACAACTGTGTTGATGGAGGAAAAAGACCCAGCTAATGCTGACCAACAGGCAAAAAGGAAAAGAAAGAATGATGATCTTTCCAAGAACAATCAAAACCAACAGAATAAGAGGTAGAACACAGGCCAGCCCTACACTACAGGCAATAGTGGCAGGAAATCATACGCCGGGTCTAAACCTCTGTGTTCCAAGTGTAATTGCCATCATGAAGCAGGTCCTTGTCCACCTAGGTGTAGTAACTGTAATAGGGTTGGCCATCTGGCCAGGGACTGTAGGATACGGCCTGCTAACAACAACAACAACAACCACCGTAACAACAACAACAACAACAACAACCGTAACAACAACAACAATAATCAGCAGGGCAATGGTTGCTTTGAGTGCGGAGCTCAAGGCCACTTTAAAAGAAACTACCCAAAACCAAAAAACAATGATCGTGGTAATCAAGCTAGGAATGACAGCTCCAGCAAAGGTGCATCGGTTATAACTGCGAGGGCAAACCCGAGACAACGCGATGCGGGTACGTTCCCATCCAACACAACCATTATGCCTACATCTTATAAGATACGGGTACCGATAGCGTTTCCGTATCTACTGCATTTAGTACCTTGCTTGATATCGCCCAATAACTAGATCATGTTATAACCGTTGAGCTAGTGACGGTAGGAGAATAATCGGAGTAAAAACGTAAATTTATGGGTTTCCGTTAAAACCTACGGAAACATCCATTCAACATCAACCTAATGCCGGTAGAGATGGGTAGTTTTGACGTCATAATTGCATGACAGGGTTTGTCAAATACATTGCCGTTATCGACTGTGTCAAGAAGATTGTTCGCATCCTCCTGGAGAAATAAAAACCTTAATCATACGCGTGATGGAAGTACCCAGGAGAAGTGACACATTTAAACAATCATTTAGTGCAAATAAACGCATAAGGCCCTGGAAAGGAGGGTTTGTGACTGAGTCGTTTCTGTGGGCGACGTGTTACTCACAAAATGAGGGTTGAAAGACAAGTCGGGAGAAGAAGCTGACTTAAGGACGTATCAATTGTTTCAAAGATTTTCCCCGTGAAGTATTTCCTAGGACTTGCGGGTCCTTCCTCCGACTCGACAAGTGGAGTTTTCAAATTGATTGGTACCTGCGCTGCAAAAGTGCAAAAACAAAACAAAAAAAAAATAAAATAAAAAAACAAACAAAGAAAAATAAAAAAAGAAAAAAAATCAAAAAAAAAAAAGTCAGCAAACAATTGCACGCACAACTTTGGCACGGGACCTTTTAATCGATTGGGCGCCTTCCGCGATGAAAGAGTTATCTGACAACTGAAAGAGCTATCCGATAAAGGCTTTAATAAGACCCAGTTCCTCACCTAGGGAGCTCCGAGTCTTGTTTGTCAAGAAGAAAGACGGATCATTTCCGGATGTGCATATGATTACCTGGTAAATTGAATAATCTGATCAGTGAAGAACCGTTAATACCAATAAACAATCCCGAGAATTGATGATCTTATTTGATCAGCTTCAAAGGGTCGAGTGTCTACTCGATAATCGACCAAGAAGGTCCAGGTATCACTAATTAAGGTTCGAGAAGAAAGACATTCCGAAGACATCCTTTGCAGACACGTTACGGCCATTACTAATTTCAAGTTATGAAGCCTTGGTTTAGACAAAGTGGCACCTGCCTGTGGTTATGGACCTCTTGAACCGAGTGTGCAAACCTATCTGGACAAGTTCCTAATAGCCTTTTTGACTATAATTTGATCTATTCTATATTCCAAGAGCAATCAATACACGAAAAGGCATCTAAGATAAAATTGGAGTTGTTGAAGAAAGAGAGTTGTAATGCAAAATTTTTCCAAATGTGAATTTTGGATCCCCAAAGTACAGTATCCTCGTCACCGTGATCGATAGTGAAGGATTCATATGTGATCCACCCAGATTGAATCCATTAGGAATTGGACATTTCCCCTAAGTCCCAAACCAGAGATTCGTCAATTCTTAGGTCTAGTTGGATACTATCGAAGGTTCATTGAAGGGTTATCAAAGAACGCCAACCAAAGACTAAACTGTACTCAAAAGAAGTTCCAAGTTTGAGTGGGGCGATAAACAGGAAGCAGCTTTTCAACTGTTGAAACAAAAGTTGTGCAATGCACCAATCCTTGCATTAACTGAAGGAAGCGAAGATTTCATCGCATACTGCGACGCTTCAAAGAAAGGTTTGGGCGCTGTGTTGATGCAAAGAGAAAAGTGTGATTCTTATGACATCACGCCAGTTTAAGGATTCATGAGAAGGAACTATACGGCCATGATTTAGAACTTGTGCAGTGGTGTTCGCGCTCAATATCAGGAGACATTATTTAAATGAACAAAGTGTATCGGTGTTCACCGATCACAAGAGATTTGCAACACATTTTAGATCAAAAAGAGTTGAACATAGAGACAAAACGCCGAGTTGGTTAGAGTTGCTAAGTATTACGATTGCGATAATTTTTCCGTCATTATCCACCCAGGAAAGCAAATGTCGTTGCTGATGCTTTGAGCAGGAAAGAACGAGAACCACCGTTGAGAGTTCGAGCTTTAGTTATGACTATTAGCTTGGATCTTCCCAAACAGATCTTAAATGCTCAAACTGAAGCGCGAAAACCAGAGAACATTAAAAGTGAAGACGTTGGGGGAATGTTGATTGAAAATGCTAAAAATCCAAAAGCAATTATAGAGAACAACAAGGTGGAAACCATGATATTATAACGGCCTCAAAGGCAGGGAGCTGGTTTACCTTGAAAATGGCGATTTGCGGACTGTGATCAGCACAATTCCCATAAATCAAATACGCTATTCAACCGGGTTCCGACCAAAATGTAACCAATGACATGAAGAAACTATATTGGTGGCCCAACATGAAAGCTGACATAGCCACTTATGTTAACAAGTGTTTGACCTGTGCTAAGGTCAAGGCCGAAACATCAAGGCCAATCAGGATTGTTGGATAACCCAAGATTACCCGAAGTGGAAGTGGGATAACATCACCATTGGATTTTTGTCACGAAGCATCCTAAGACGTCTCAAGTCTATGATACAATTTGGGTGAATCGTTGACCTGACTCACTAAGACTTGCGATCTTCACACCGATGAGAGAGGACTGATGCCGAATGGATATACTTCACGATTGAACTTAAAAGGAGGTGGTCACGAGGCATGGGAAAACCCGTCTTATCAATCATTGGCATCGTGACCCGAGATTGGCATCTCCAATTTCTGGAGTCACTTTTCAAATGCTTTGGTGTAAAGGGGTGCAAATTTGGATATGAGTATCTGGCATACCAACCACAAACAGACGGCAAAGCGAGAGGAACCATTCAAGACTCACCCCGAGGATATGTTCGGTGCTCGTGTGCAATTCGACATTGGAAAGTGGTTGGGTAACCATTTGCCATTAGTCGAGTTATCATTACAGACAATAGCTATCACGCTAGCAAACAATGCCGCACCATTTGAACACTAATATGGTCAGGAAAGATGTCCGTTCACGCACTGTTTGTTTTGGACTGAAGTTTGGACGAAGCTCAATATACTCGAGATCCAAACAGAACCAAGATACCCCAAGATCACAAACAACCAGAACAAACAAAGGATGCAAGCAGCTCGAGAACGAGAGACAGAAGAGTTACGCTGACTGAAGCGAAACCGATGGCATTCCAAAGTCCGTGTGACCAAGAACAATGCTTTAAGTCACGCCTTGGAAAGGGGTCGTGCGTTATAGGCAAACGGGGGAAGTTGATACCCTAGGTATGATGTACCTTTAAGGTGAAATGAAAGGGTTGTAGAATTAGCATTACAATCTGGAACTTCAGAAGAAATGATACAGAGTCCATCATACATTTCATATTATACAGTCTAAAAAAGAGTCATGCCGACGACCCATTAGCCCGTGACCGTTGGATGGACTTAATTTGGGACGACAAATCATTTGTTGAGGAATCCGTAGAAATATGGAACAAGAAGTTAAGCGGTTGAAGCGAAAGTCGGATCCAATGGTTAAAGTTCGATTTGAACTCCAAGAGGAGTTCCTGAGTTCACTTGGGAGCGTGAAGACCAATTCAAGAAGAAAAAAAGAAATATCCACACCTCTTCACCAAGACCACCCACACCGACGTCAAGTGCTGCATCTGTGAAGCCTATGAGGACAAAGGTCACGTAAAACGGGGGAAGTCTACAAACCCTGGGATTTGTCAATCATTGACGACATCAATAAAAATCACAATGTACCTTTTTATGAATAGTACGTGTTTGCTTGAAATTGAAGAAACGTTAATTTAAATCCGTACGACCAAAAATTAGCGTTTATTGTAAACGGGGCATCAAACAATTAATTGATGACATCAAGTAAGACAAGGGTTATATAATTATTATTGAATAATTAATTAACTAATTGTTCAATTTATTTTTATCAGATACGTAAAGTTGAAATAAGTTTCTCGCGATAAATTGCGTTTAGGCACCCCCGGAACCACAAAAACTTTTCTACGACTTCAACAAAACCCCACTATTATACCCAATTACATAAAAAATTACAAAATATTATCATGTAATCTTGATTATATGTCCGAAATTCCTTGCCATAGATACAAAAGTTTATAACAAGAAATATAAGAAAAATTCTAACATTTTAGGTCAAATAACACCTTATTCATTAATGCAAAACACCATTAACTTGTTTATTGTGACAAAGGAAACCACCAGAGACCCATGAGCCATTCCTATGACCATAACATGTTCTTTGACTAAATCTATACCTTATATACATATATCTAGTGATGAGAGAAAAGATGCAAGTAAAACACTTAGTGAAAAATCAACAAAACCTCCCTTTGGTCCTCTATATTGCTACGGCAATAAGCAAGCACTCTACCAAACCCATATCAATTTTTATACAACCCATACACACTTATACACATGTATCCTAAGACATTCTAAGGTATTTCCAACCATTGAATCACCATTTGCAAGTATTAAGCAAGTAAAAGAAAGTTAGGGTCATCTATTAAGGAACGCTAGGGTTTCCCTTTTGTGTCAGCTAGGATTTTGTGGCTAAAAAGGGTTTTAGCACTTGTTTATCATCAACATCATTAGATTTTGAAGAACATAGTGAGGTGAAGTGGGGGTAGGGGGGGGGGTTTATCATCATTCATCATACTTCAAAAGGGTTTACATGAACTCTTTATGTTCCAATAATTTACATTTTTTATGCATATGATTATTCTATTTAGCTAAATCACGCCATTTAGATTGTAAACGATGTAAAAAAGAAGTTTTTATTGTGTTGTCATCATAATGTACACTTTTATATACCTTATGATGTTAATGACATCATGTTAAAATGGTCACACAAGTGATTTACACGCTGTAACCATGACAAGATTATGGCGTATAAATAGGTTTTTATAGTTTTCATAATATGATTCAAGATAATGTAAATGCCATAGAAATGGGGTTAATATTAAATAATGAGGACCATAAAAATGTAACTTGAACATGGTTGTGGGGGGGGAAAACAAACTAAAAATTAAGGTAATCATGAAAGAAATACACTTTTACACACTTGGTTTTGTATAAAATATGATTATGGACAAATACTAGTGATTTTAAGAATTTTTAATAAAAGTTATATGGGTTTAAATGTGAATCAAAAGACTTTTAATATTGACAAAAAGACAATAAAAGGGACTATGGATATAATATACACTGTAATATATATATAATATAAAAATAAAAATTAGTGGTATAAGTCAAAAGAGGAAAAGTAAGAAAACAATGAAAAATAAGGACTTAATAACAAAGTCAATCAAACTTGCTGTCCAAATTCGAAGAATAACAAATCCATTTTTATAATTATAAATAAGATAAATACATATCACGACGATTCCGAAAAAGTAATGAAACTTGTTAAACGGATAAATCACGAAAAAGTTCTGAAAAAACGAGTTATACGATAATAGAACGAAGTCGTAAGTAAATTTTATATAAAAACATTTATTATAAAAATTATAATCAGCAAGTGAAGAGATATTTAATAAATAATACACATTTTTAGATTTCCATAAAGATAGAATCGCAATTTTTCAATTAATTAACAACTGAGTTATGAATTTCGTAGTTACGACAATTAATACTTTTAAAAAACTATTTTATATAAAAGTTACTATTCATGACAGAAAGTTATATTTTGTAAACCATCATAAAAATTTAAGAACTTACAAAAAACGAGAACTTCCTCGAAAGAATTGTTAAAAAAACTGAGCTATAACGAATAAACTACGACATTTACACGGTTTTACGACAACAAAAACGAATAATAAAACTCATGTCTGTCAAGAACAGTAAAAATTACTGTTCATCAGGGAGAAAATTATGAAAACGTCAAAATAACGATAACCGTCATAAATAAGGTACATATAATGCAAAAATCACAAGAAAACGGTCAAAACTGAACAAACACGGACACGGGAATGGAAAGAGTGCACAAGAGCCGGAAGTTTGATAGCAAAAAGGTCAAATAATCAACCATGGTCAACAATGGTCAACTCATAAAAGATAAAAACCCTTAAAATACCCAAAATACCCTTAATGTTAAACCATTTTCACCAAAAGCCCTTAAATTCATAACACCGTTAGTCCTTTGTTAATAAAAGACTAACGGTCGTTAGCCTTAATCTATAACCTTACCAATTCACCAAATCCATATTCACCCGGCCCAATCCTTTTCTTATAAACCCCAAGCCCAGGTCAACCTTTTTAAACCCTCAGTCAAACTTTCAAACAAAGTTATAAAAAGAAGAAAAAGGCGCGAATGGGTGTTACTGTTCACCCTTCGTCCCAAGTTTTACCCTGTGTTAAAATTGAGCAGGTAAGTCCATTTCCCCTCAATCCAGCATAGCTAAGAAGATGCTTAGTACCAAGCTATGACTCAGCAAAGGCAAAACGTCACCAAGTGCTACGATTGGTCAAGACGTACACAAGAGTGGTACGCGGCTTCAAAACAAACACACCTTTTATGAGAATTTTACACTAAAAACAATGCAAAAGAAGCACAAGAGCTCCCAACTTATGGGATTGCCAGCTTGGCAATCCGTGTGCAACATTCCAATCTTACGGTCTAAAAGGGGCATCCAATGATTAAAGAAATTAAAGGGCCAAGATCAAAAGCAAAGAGGAGCGTGTGTAACACCCCCAAATCTGGGTAGCAACGGAATGTTGAATATCCGAGGGCGTTACTTCATAGATCAATAGCACGAGATATGAGAACGACCACTAACGTGTCATTTTTAAAAAGATACATGGGATTAACAAAATGCTTGTTCATTACATAAGCTCATGGCTTCAAATTGTTCGAGAATATAAGAGCGTAAGTAAAGATTTTCGGTTTATAACAAATGTTCCCAAAATGTAATAACGCCAAAATCTTTAGTACATGACTCTTTCCAAAATTGACCCTCAATGTATCTGAGCCCCCCGTGCTTTATTGACCTGAGAAAAACATGCGTAAAATTTCAACATAAAAGTTGGTAAATCATAGGTTTTATGTAAATCAATAGTATTGATCCTGGCAATATTTCCAAGTGTATGATTTAAGAACAAATGCAAACATCATAAAAAAAATAAAATTACTTTTCCAAACTCATGACACTGAAGCTCGACCTGTATGAATGCAATAAAATTACCAATAATGCCAATGAATGATGTTCTAACCCGAAACATCCCCAATCCGACATGGTTATAAATGTATTCGTATCCCGGGTGAATAAGCTAGTCCACTCCGAACGTGGATTCATTCCCAAATAATCCTACTCATAACATACACTTGCTTACAATCCAGTAAGTTGTCATTCATGATAAAGGGCTCAGTAGGGTTATCGGCTCCTTCGAGAGTTTAGGCAAACACGAAATCATAGTATAAAATGTACACTTGAGTCTAATTTGAAAAAACAAACAAGTCCTCGACCCCCAAAAGATGTAAAATCATTTAAATATAATAATTGTAAAACATGGGGCTATGAACTCACCTTAGTAAATAGTCCTCTTGAAATGATAATAGAAATCCAAGTATGAAATCACAGGATCCCGTACATAAATACCAAGTATACGGCCAGTCTTAGTCTACAAATTTAGGCTAAAGACTCAATGTATAAACTACAATAAGTTGCTAGTTTATATATACTGTTATCACTTGTGTGGTGGTGTACGTGTCTAATGTATTTGAAATTGTTGATGGCTCTTGGAAAGGTATATGATTTCACACGTTCTAGTATATGTATAAACGTTTATTAATAAATATCCATATTTATTAAGTCGTGGGTTAACTTGTTATAATATATGATAAATATATAACTCGTTCGATTCGTTAAGTGTTTACAAAAATCACTTTCGTTTACAAAATACCCTTTAGTTTTCTATAATTACAAAACAGCCCCTAGATTTATGAAATATATACTATTTACATTTCAAACCCTTAAGTTTTCGTAATTACACTTTTAGTCCTCCAACTTTACACTATTTACATTTTTGGTTCTCATATGCTTAAAACAGCCCTTTATGTTCCAAAAGTGCTCAAAACAGTCCTTATACCTCTTAAATTTTGTTATTGCCAGTTTTGACCCTATAGTTCACAAATTGACACTTTTAGTCCCTTAAGTTTGCAAAAGTCGCATTTTAAGTCCTTTTAAGTTCCAACAAGTGGCATTATGTTTCAATAAGTTTCTTTAAGCTGTATAAGCTGCCTCAGCTTATAAATAAGCTTAGACGAGCTTATTTTGGGCTTAATAGGCCTTATTGGGCTCGTTAAGGTCCAATAAGCATTTTAGAGGTTCGTTTTAATTTTAAAAAGCACAATTGTCTTCATTAAGCTTGTTTAAGTTGGTTAAGCTGAAAATAAGCTTGGGGGAGCTTATTTTGGCTTTTTTGAGCTTATTGGGCTCGTGAGTCCAATAACTCAACCCGAATTTGAAAACCAAGTCCATTAGGCATCCCTAACTTATTTTCTATCCTTATTGAGCTCATTTGGTCTGTTTTTTTTTTGTTCAACTTATCCCAATAAGCTAATAAGCCCTCGTTAATGGGCTGTTAGGCCCATTAAGGGTCTAAAGGGATTTCTAAATGGTCCAACTTGGCCCCATTAGGGTCCATTAGTCTTCCTTTGGTTCATTAAGTCCTTTTAGCTTATACAAGTCCACCAATAAGCTATCCAAGCTTATTGTGAGCTTATTTGCTCGAATTGGGCTCGTTAGTGGGCTAGTAAGCCCATTAAGGGTACGAGTTGCTATTTTAAAGTATTTTAGGGTCCATGCGAAACTAATAAGCACTCCTAGCACCTTAGTAAGCTCGTAGAGCTTATTTATAAGCCGAATGCTTATGGGCCGTGGCCTGTTGGGCTTAAACGAGTCCACCAGTGGCTTGTTAACTATAGTAGGGTATTAAGGACTTGTTAACACGCCTAGTAACCAAATAGGTTTGATAAGCACGCTAAATGGCCGCGTTTATCACATGCATCCATTTAATAGGGTCATATGTTCGTTTCCAAGCCTTGCCACCATGTTCACACTTGAAGTTTACGTGTAGTTTTTATGTACTTCGAGTATGTGTGAACCAATTTGCATGTCAGTTTCAGTTAACGAGTTTAAATGTCACGTTTAAGTTCTAGCTCATCTTAAGCACCTTTTTAATTTGCATTAGCACACACAAGAGATAGTTCACGTATATGTATGCGTATAACACGCATGGTTTGTATTTAACATGCATGGTGCTCAAGTTGGTTGATTATTCACCTACTAACGTGACCCTTTTAACTAGACATAAATATATATACGAGTAAAATATGGGTCTAAATGAGTTTCGTTTGACTTACAAGGGTCCTAAGGCTCTTGGTTTTGGATTACAAAGTAAACACGGATCGTATACACCCCTAACGTGTATAACTTAAGCTCCAAAGCTTATAAACCCAATTCCTTAGCTCGTGTACCCCTTAAATTCTTAGAATCCTTGCTTTGTAAAATATGGCGTCGGGTTACTTTTACTGTTTGTGATGTATTTGCTCGGTTTTTAAGGTCTTGTTACGAAACAATGAGATGGAAATAAGAGTGTTCTCGGTTTAGAGAGTGTTTATGAGTTGTAAGAGAGGGTTAAGTGTTATCATGAGGGTGTTTATATAGGCTCATGAGCTAGTTAGCTTTCCTAGTTTCATCCTAAACCAATTTCGAGCCCTATATAGTGGTTTTGTAGTTTATAGTTAACTACATATTGTATTATGTTAAACCACTAAGTACAAGTTTTAATTAGAGGATTTTGGTACAAGATTTGCTAAGATATTGAAAATCCTATGATTTGTGTGTGTGTGTGTTTAACCGTGGCATGGGCAAGAACAAAGACCAAATGGGTTATTACCCATTGTGTAATTGTTAGCTAAGGGACCATTAGGACAAGTATTAATTAGCCAAGAGATGTACTAGTACTTTAGAGATTATTAGGAAGATTTCCCAATTGTTTTGGACCCCTAACCGGCCCCTAGTGGGTTATGTACACAAAATTTATTAAATTTTTGTGTTAAGGTTTTAAAAGTGGGTATTGGTTTGAGTCTAGGTAAGTCTAGGCATTTTTGGGGTGCGTCCGAATGTATTTTATTGCGAAACGTAACCCTTTTACGTGACCAATAAAAATAAAACACGCAAAGTTAATAATTATCTTCTTAATAATTATATATTATTTGGTTGATGTAAACCTTAATTTCTTTGATGACCGTTTACATTAATTGATTATTTTTAGTCTACGTGATTTAGCTTAAAAGTAAACATTAAAAGTAAACGCGTATCAGACTAAAATAAATAGTGATGAATAATAAGAGTCGTAAAATGACCTGAAATTAAGAAATGTTACAAAAGTACACAAAAGTCGCCCATAATATTCTAATGCAAACATTCAACCAACCTTATAAATTAAGTAGAAGCAATTGGTCATTGTTATTTAGTCCTTACCATTCAGAAACACAATAATAGAATGAGTTAGAAATTCATCAAAAGTGGATCAAAATACATTAAAACCTATGAATAAAAAAACAATACACAAACAACCTAACAAATTAGGAAAAGATAATTAGAAAAAAGTAATTATCAATCGTTCTATGTTTCAATATATGTCCTATGCCAACTCGGTGTCTCATTAATATCGTCAGGAATTGGAAAATTATAAGGCATGCACTCGGTATATAACTCATCATCATCATCGTCCTCATCCATGTTTACATTTATCCCCATGTCATATGTATCTCTTGGCTTTGTCATTATTATATGCCACCATCTAACATCTTTTGGATCCTCTATGTAGAACACTTGTTGAGCGTAAGAGGCAATTATAAAGGGATCATCTTTTAAGGATTCACCCGTATGTATAAACGGCCTAGAAAAGGTTACAAGTGGAAAACCATACTTATCTTTCTTTATCCCTCTCGAATGTCGCATATCAACCCAATCACAACGGAAAAGCACAACTTTGTGTTCAAGAAAATACTCTAGCTCAATAATATCAGTAAGCTGACCATAATATCAGTAAGCTGACCATAATAGTTTTGATCTTCACCTTCCACCATAATTCCCGAGTTTTGGGTTTTTCTAAACTCTTCACGTCTCTTTGTGAGGAATCTAAAACCATTAGTGATAAACCCTTTATATTTTTTAGCGTAAGTGTTCGGGCCCACCGCTAAGGATAACACTTCTTGATCGAAATTTTGTGTCTCTAACAAAGGAACCTAGCATTAAATATATTATATACAAATGTTAGTTTATGTACCTTTTATGTACCTAGAAGTTTAATTATTTGTATTACTACAAGTTTTATAACCTGTTGTTTAAGCCACCATGAAAATTTTTGAACAAACAACTTCTCCATTGTCTTCAAGCTCATTTGTTCATTCCTTAAGGCTTGTTGTTCATTGTAAAAGCGACTACAAAAATAAATAGCATCTTATATTCTGTAACCTATTATCTAATACCAAATATAATAATAGATACTTACACACGTAAAGGTTGAATCTTAGGATGGTTAAGTAACACATAGCGATGTGCCTGGGCAAATAAAGTTCCATCTAGCTCGACAATCTCAACTTTTCCTAATTTGCGACCACCCGAGTTAAGCATGTACATCTCTTTAGTAGGGATAATGCCATCATTCCTACGAGGACGATTCATGAAAGTCTCTACACCTTCAAAATATCTTGCACAAAAAGTAAGACACTCTTCTTTAATATACCCTTCTGCAATTGAGCCTTCTGGTTGAGCTTTGTTGCGAACATATGACTTCAATCGCATCAAAAACCTTTCAAATATAATAATGAATGGTAAATAAAGCTATTAGGGTAAAATAATAATTGTATATACGCTAACTAAAAGGAAAAATAGAGACCTTACCCTTCAATTGGATACATCCATCTATATTGAATGGGTCCATCAAGTTTTGCCTATGATATTAAATGAACATGTAAATGAACCATGATCGTGAAAAAGCTAGGAGGAAATAGTTGTTCCAATTCGCATAACGTTTGCACAACGTGATGCTCTAGTGTTTCTAATTCATTAACATCGAGAACTTTAACACACAACCCATTAAAAAAGGAGCATAAATCAGACACGGCTTTAACTACTCGAGATTGTGATCGGGAAACCATTGAAGCTCTCAAAGCAATTGGCAAAATATCTTGCATTAAAATGTGGCCATCGTGACTCTTAAGGTTTAAAATCTTATGATCTTTCAAGCTTACACCCCTTGAAATATTTGAAGCATACCCATCGGGAACCTTAAGATTTTTCAAGACTTGTAGAAAACTAGTATTTTCTACATTGGACATAGAGTAACATGTCGGGGGCAAGTATGGATTCTTGTTAGGCAAATTTATAACGTAAAGGTCATGCCTTATTCCTATTTCCTTAAGATCCTTGCAGCTATTTTCATTGTCTTTACTTTTTCCATCCCAATTCATTAAAGTCCCAAATAGATTATCAAATATATTTTTCTTGATGTGCATCACATCTAAGTTATGCCTTAGTAAATTGTACTCCCAATATGGCAAATCAAAAAATATGCTCCTTTTTTTTCCATAAATGTTGTTCACCATCAATATTTTCTTCTATAAGATCATCCTTATCACCAAATGCACTACACTTGTCATCTAAACACTCTATAGCATCTCTTGTCATTTTCTTAGAAGATTTATCATACTTACCATACTTGAATGTTGTACCTCTTAACTGCTTGAGAATATCATATCATGTTAATACACTTGGGGACCCTCTGTCTCGATTGTACCATCAAAACGGTCCATTTAAGATCGATAGTTGTGATTTGGCTTAAGCCATCTATAATGTCCCATATAACAAAACTTTCTCCCATGCTTTAACTAAGTTGAACGAGTAGAATTTGTGCAAACCGGACATGCCACGCGACCCTTTGTGCTCCATCCGGATAAGTTGACGTAAGCGGGAAAATCATTCACGGTCCACAAAAGAGAAGCTCGTAACTTGAAATGTTCTTTTGAAAAAACATCGTAAGCATCTACACCCTTCCATAATGATGACATCAAATAACGTCACTTTTATTGCATCATTTATCCTATGTTTCTTGCCTATTTTTGTATAATTATTGCATGAATTGGTACTTAATTACTTAAAGTTGTTATTTGCAGTAAATATGGAGTAATTGGTGACGTTATGCTAAAAGGCACGCATTTTGGAGCTTAAACGAAGAAATCTCAAGATATTGTTCTCACAACCTATACGCCGTATCCATCAAGGAAGATACGACATATTTGTGCTTGCACTTCACAAGAAACCATGAAGAATTAAAGAGCAATACGCCATATCTAGAAGACTTTATACGCCGTATTGAAGATTATTAGAAGATTTTAGAAGAAATTGAACGTGGTCCCTACTCCAAGAAACCTCTAATACGCCGTATTGACCTCAACCAATATGGCGTATCGATGAATTTCTAGACACTATAAATACAAATCCCTAAACACGAGTTTAGGGTGTGCTTAAACATATTTTCGATACACTAACCACAAAAGTCAATTTTTAGAAGGCAAAAAGAGCAAAGAAGGTCTCGTAACGCGCTTAATTCCATAGGAAACACCTTGTAATAATCTATACTCTAATAATCGTTCGATTTTTGGTATCATTCGTTTAACTCGGTTATTTTACCTTGGTCGATTCGATTATTATTCTTGTATTCATTACAATGGTTATGGGCTAATACCTTTAGATATTAGCCATGTTTATGACGATTTTAATGTTTGGTTATTTATCTCGATTGCTTAATTTATCGTTGATTATTGATTATGTTTATCAATTTATACTCGTTTACGTGCTTAAGTATGCGACTTATCATTCAATTGGATCTAGGAATGCAAAATATCATGCTAGCTAGATGACGGGATAGCTCCCCATATACGGAATCTATATATTTAGAATCATAGGATTACAAATAACGACATATCCTTGCCATTGGTTTAGTAAACAAGTTGGACTAGCATGTAAACTAGGATCAACAAATGATGTTCTGATTCCCTTGGTAAGGACTTAGACAGTAGACTACTAGTATATAAAGAGCTGTTAAGCAGTAAGTTAGTAAAGTCTTGTTGAGCTAGGGTTTAATAAGATCACCATTATTAATCTCCTAAGATAGATTATAATCAACAAAAGCTTGCTTTATGCAGATGCTTTAATTGTGACAGAATTAGCATGTCTAGGTTTTAGGAAGAAGTACCGCCTAAATCCAGGAATGATATGCCCCTCGAGATAAGTCAATCATTGCACTAATAAACAAACCTGCATTTTAATTGGATTCATCGTGGTTAATACAGTTTCCTTAAAATTGGCTTGACTGCTCTTCTATCTTCTGATTAATAGCTTGCGTGTGTTATCGTATCTAAAGTAGGTTTAAGTTACCACCAAAACCCGTGCCAGTCTCTCATACTAAAAACCTCCTCTACCCTTTAGAATTAGGTTTAACATAGATTAGATCGATTAAAACTAACATAGATAACTAAAATACTGGTAGACTTAGGAATTAACACTCTCGCTCTCTTAGTGATCGACACCCTACTTACCAACGAAGCTACAACTGATCGGGTACACTGCCCGTTAGTATTGTTTTTAGGTAATGTAGGCAAAATATAAATGTAAAACTTGATAATAAATAATACCTACACACAACGACACATCAAGTTTTTGGTGCCGTTACCGGAGAGTGAATTTATTTAATTCTTGTTTTTATTAGTATTTTAGTTCTAACTTTTAATTAATCTAGATTTAGTGTAGTTTAATTAGTGTAAAATTTTTATTTTTGAGTCTTAGTGTCGGGTCATCCATTTCACCTAAAGTTTTTTAAAATTTTGTTTGTGTGTTTGTTTTACTTTTCTGTTTTATTTTTGTTTTCTTTACATTGTTCTGGTCGAACAATCGATACGGCTTATTCAATCAAGTTGAATACGGCGTATCAACCTTTCTAAACCAATACAGCGTATTCTGTTCAATAGATCCATACGGAGTATTCAAATCCATTGAATATGGTGTATTGATCATCTGATACAGCAACAGAATTAAGTTTTTCATATCTGAATTTCAAGCTTAAATTTTTCCATATACCTTTTTCCAAACTGGTTCTATTGATGATTTTCTGGTTCTTTTTAGTGGCAAAGATGAAGGTGATTAAGGAAGGATCCAAAAAACTTGGATTACTCAAGATCAATGATGATTCTTTCGCTTGCAATTCACCACTTGGAACTATTTTCGATGAATTCAACCGATTAAGTGGAATGGATGACGATTTTCTTACTTATGAGGTTGAGATTCCTGGGATTTCTAGCATTCCATGTGATAAGAAAGAAGGGGATGATTCAGATGACTATGATCTTGATATTTATAAACCATAAATATGCTATGATGAGAATGATGGAATTTACGCTGAAGCAGTGATTTTTGTTAGCAAAAGATTGGTGAGGCTAATGGACGTAACTGTTGAGCAATGGATTGATTTAATATATGGTGATCATAAGAAGGTTGATATTAAGGTCAAGAAAGGAGTAGTTTCTAAATGGTTAGTTCGAAGCTACAAGAAACAATTTGATGAATATATGGAAATAAAGAAACAATGGGTGACACGTGGAATTGATGCTGATATGGAATATGACCCATCGGACGTTGAATTTGCTGAATGGTTAGCTTCAAAATTATATAACCATATGACGATGGATCGGTATACGAAGAATGCATTATGGATCTATTGGACGAGAGGTGAAGATGAAGTAGAACTTACTGACGAAGAGTTTTCCGATCCTGATGATGAAAATTTAATTGATAAGGACGAAGTTACTGAAATCTTTAGGATTGAAACCAACATATTTGACTTCGAGGCACCTATATGCAAGGCATTCAACGAATTCAATTACCATCTCAAAATTGATACCGATTTACTTACTAGTGATATCCTCGGATTCAAGACGTATGATGAATTTAAAAATGAATGGATGGACGAATGGAACAAAGGAATACCTTGGGTTCCCGAGGAACCGTGGTCGGAAAATGGAATTCCCATTGACGACATCCATCATATTTGCGAGCCTCTCCGTTTCAAGAATGGAAAAGCTAAATGGCCCACTTGCAATTCAAATGATGAAGGATTCTGCAATGGAGGAGAATTACCGGGGATGGTTCGAGTTGGTTACATGACCTACTTTCAAGATTGTAACACCCCCAAATAGGGTCGCAACGGAATAATGAGTCCGGGAGTGTTACTTCATAGATCAATAGCACAAGATATGAGAACGACCTCGAAAAGAGTCGTTTAAAATACGATACATTAGATTTATTGAAATTGTTTAATACAAAGCGCAACGGCTTAAATTGTTCAACATTTGATAACAAAGATTTTAGATCATAACAAAGATCCCAAGATATAATGACTCCAAATATTTTATGCATGACTCCCTAAAAGAGTATCCCCAATGTATCCTTAGCACCTCGTGCCTCATTGACCTGAGAAAACATGCTTTAAAACGTCAACATAAAGTTGGTGAATTCATAAGTTTATGTAAATATAATGTAGGACTATAAGATTTCCAAGTGTATAATAGTGCAATAGATGCAAACATCACAAAGTGTAATTACGTTTCCCTAAGCTCATGACACTAAAGCTCGACATGTATGATTTGCAATATAAATTGCCAACATTGCCCTTGATGATGTTTTAACCCGCAACATCCCAAATCCAACATAGTATACATCCATTGATTCA